>WNNJ02003114.1:0-33950 GCA_012934845.2 Pomphorhynchus laevis
TATATATTTCAAAAGCCCAAAAATAACGAAGAAACGTTTGGATTAAATATTTTTAAATTATTTATTTTTATTTAAAATTGTCTTAACCAAAAATTCTTTTGTTAATTTTAGCAATTTTAAATTAACTTTGTTAAAGAAGCTCAAAACTAATAAGAGCAACGACTTAGATTAGCAAATACCAGGATAAATGTCTTAATCAGGTAGCATTGGTGACATAAAATAAAAGGTGGAAACATATTCTATGTTTCCACCTTTTCAATCAGCATATCGACCACAACATTCTACTATGACCGCATGCATAAAACTCTCCAATGATCTACTTCTTGCTCTTAACAAACACCTAGTAAGCCTTGTAATTTCACTTGATTTATCCTCCGCCTTTGATGTAGTTGATCACACTATACTTCTCTCATGTCTCAGACAACGTTACTGCTTCTCGTCTCATGTCAATTCTTGGTTCAAATCCTACCTCTCAAATCGCTCTTATCACGTAGTCTTCAACTCCAACTCTTCTGCGCCGGTTCCTCTCAGCTGCGGTGTACCACAAGGATCCGTTCTAGGGCCGCTTCTTTTCACCCTTCTTCTTGGTGATTTATCTTCCATCGTGGTCCCTTTCGGCTTTGAAGTTATTCAGTACGCTGACGATATAGTAATCTATGCATCATGCACACTCACATCTGCATCCAACCTCGCTTCCGATGCATCGTCTTGCCTCTCTGCTATTCAGGCATATCTGTGTTCAATCCGTATGTTTTTAAACAACGAGAAATCTAACATGATGTGGATAACACCGCGTCACTCTTACACCCTCGATTTTCCAGTATGCATACACAATTTCCGTCAACCAGAAGTGACTATCATGACAATACTCGGTGTCCCTTTTGACAATAATCTCTCGTTTCTGCCTTTCATTCGTAGCAAGATCAGTTCATGCTCCCTCATCCTCCGTGACATCCGAAGTGTCCGTAGAAACCTCGACGTCAAATCGACAGCTATTTTAATCTCCAGCCTTTTCATGCCTCGTCTAGAATATTGCTTAGGTCTTCTCGTAAACTGTCCAGCATATCAATTTCACTATTTACAAAGGATTCTGCACACGGCTGCTAGAGTCATCTTCCGCCTTCGCAAGTACGACGACATCTCCAACACCCTCCGCATCCTTAACTGGCTCGACATTCCGAGCCGCATAACCTCTCAAATTCTCACACTTGCATGGCAAATCAAATTCCGGCACAACCCTCCTTATCTATATCTTCCTGATAGCGCATCATATATGACGACTGGTCTCTCCCTAAGAAGTCATCGCTCCTACTCGCTTTTCGTCCCCCGTCACAACTGTAATCACGGATATCGTGCGTTCACCATCGCTGCACCACGCCTTTGGAACAAACTTCCTCGAGACACAAAATCATTGACGTCCCTTAAACACTTCAAAACTTCCTTGATCGCCATACTACTTGCAAACGAACTAAAATAACACTTTCAGCCGCAATCAATTCAATGACTCTACATACAAGTTCAAACATTCATCGGACGTAAACTTGTATTTTAATTTTTATAGTGGGCCTGTAAATGTTTTAATTTTATCACAAAGGCCACTCTAAATAAATTCTATTCTATAAAATAAAGTGTGAACATTTGCTAATTTGTAAAACATTAAAATTTAGTTTTGAAAATGATTGATTCATTTTCATATATATAGCAAATTAGGATATTAGCAGCAAATTTGGATTAAAAATCAATCGTAGCCAGCTTTGGCTCCTGGACCACAGTTTCAAGCGATTTTTCGCAATAACAATATATATATATATATATATATATATATATATATATATATATATATATATATATATATATATATATATATATATATATATATATATATTGTCGCTGCACTCGTATCCATTAAGGATCCAACGAGTGCAGCGACAATTCAGCAACAACCTCTGCCTAGTGTTTAAGGATGGTCCGCACAGAAATTCGATCTGGTAAAGAGCGTAAGCCTCAGACAATTAAGCAAATTGTCGGAAACGCATTTATTCACAATGTCACACATGCAAACGAAACGACCAGTGTGTACCTCATTTTACTGATGAGTGTTGCCGGGTACTCATTGGTCGTCTAGAAGTGACATGGTGACTGAAAGTCGTGAATCGAAGTCCAGTCTAACAAGCAACACCATTTAGTATAAATGCCGTATTTCGTAAGAAATCCTGGACCGTTGTCTACTCAGCACATCCGTGCAATACTATTATATATATTATCGTCTTATATCGTCGTTTCTTATACCGTCTGGAACAAAATCATTAGCAATTCTTATGAATTGGAGATGAAGGTATTTTAAAATTACAATATTTTAATAAGCTATTAGTGTCATGGAATATTTAAATTATTTATTTTTTTATTTAAAGAATAAATTTTCAATTACTTTAAGAATATTTAGATTTCTAAATATTGTTCGAATATTAAAAGAATATTTTATATTTTCTTCTTCATAATCTTTACGCAATCGATTCAATATTTTTTTACAGTTTTGTACATTGTGTATTTCGGAAAGAGAAATTAAACATCTTTTTAGATGTATTTTTTATCATCTTAACGTTTACATTTAACTTTATGACTTTATGTTTATAAATCATTTACTCTGTGATATATTATTTGAGGTTTATTACTAAAATTTAATGAGTTTAAACTTGTTTACTTTACGTATAATCATTTTTAATTATTCAGATGCATCGACAGTGTATCGATGTTTTAGCATCGACACATAATATATACAAAAATATGGAGATAACAATCGTGCTATATTTTATGTACATATCATGTGATTGAATTTTTTTAATTATTATTCTTTAATTATTCTTTTAATTATTATTATTTCGATTTATTATGTAAACAGACTCCATTGTTTCAAAATTAAACAAATCGAGAGAAGTCAACGTAAAGTTTATTGTTATAAATTTTCGATCACTGCTCCGATCTTCAACAGGAACATAACAATGCACAATTAAAATCAAAAATATACACAACTGATCTGACAGTTGTTTTCTGCCAAGTTTTTGATGATGGCAGTTGCTATTGAAATATTGAATAATTTTTTTGGTCTTTGATTTCCTTTGATTAAGAAATTAGTATTATATTTAAAAAGTTTGATTTTTTACCTTGAAACTTTACTGATATGCTAGATTAATTAAGGAACATTATAGGTATTTCATTTTCATTGTGAATTAAATATTCATAATTTTAAAAATATTTTAAAATTAAATAAATATATTAAATATTTTTTAAATTCACATTCGATTTTAATTTAGTAAGAATTTTCCAATTAAATATTAATTATTTAATTTGCATTGGATTTTATAAACGTGCCTTGATCTAAAGAATTCTAATTATAACTTTTGATTTTATTCATACAAGTGATTTAATACTTTATATCCATGAAAAGCATCAATAGTTAGTATTTAATGTCTAAAATTAAATGATGTTGATTAATTTTAAATATTTGAAATTTTGTTAATAAAAAACACTAATTCATTTTTATATTTTAATGTTGATAACATCATAAACAACACAAAGTACAAAAAATTATAAAATTGTACGTTTATAAATAGCGTACAATTTTATTTATAAAATTGTACGTTTGTAATAATCAAATAGTACGTGTGTAATTCACCTAAATAGTAAGTGCTCCCCTCAACATCCATTATGTCTAAAATTAAATGATGTTGATTAATTTTAAATATTTGAAGTTTCTGAAGAAACTTCTGCGCTGTAAAGTGCGGAAGCTGTCCAAGATATACGGCAGATCGGTCACAACCGCTGAACAACGACTATATGAATGGCAGCGGAATAGGCGCCATGTCTCATACAAGAGATCCATACGAGGGCAGTCCGAGAAGGCGCAGATTCACAACGTAACAAAACTATCAACACGTGAACTTACCGAAACACAGCTGAGTTTATTGTCACAAGGCTTAAATTTTGCTCTCACTCCTCATGAATTTGATCGGTATGAACTCACGAAAGGAATTCGGAAAATAGCGTTGAATACGACCCTCCGAATAATGCAGCATCATCCGAAGTAGGAAAGAAAATGTTTGAGATGTACGTTTCAAAACAATGTACATATACCGGTGTTCTAAATATTAGCCAAGAATTGTATGGCCCGATCAAAGAGATCCGAAACATGTCGGACATTACAATCAAGCGCAGTGATAAAGCAGTGAAGTTGTAATATGGGATACTCAAGCATACGTCGAAGAATCCATGATACAATTTAACAGTGATGTATATGAACCAACCAGCCACGCGGCACTAATTCTCGCATTGGAGAGCGTCGAAAATCTTATTGACAAATTCATCAGTCTTAAAGTCATTAACCCTATCGACGCACAGAAGATAACCTTGGGAACTGCAAAACCCGGACGATTTTATATGCTTCCCAAGACCCATAAAAAGGTATCTCCAACGCCTAAACGTCCAATAGTCAGTGCATGCGAAACGGCAACTGAGCAATTAAGCAAATATATAGACTTATTATTAAAACCGTTACTAAAGCGAGTGTATTCTCATTTACACAGTACCGATCACTTTTTAGAACAGCTGGACTCCGTGCGACGAACTAGTTGTGGTAATTATGTATTTGCAACAATGGACGTAGCGTCCCTTTATACATCAATCGCGTACACTGATGGTATAGAAACATTAGTTACAATGATGGAAGGTGCCGGCTGGGAGAATAATAAGATAAACTTTGTACGAGAAGAAACAATGGTCATATTGGAAAACAACATCTTCGAGTTCAACGCTTCATTATATAGATAGGTAAAAGGTACTGCAATAGGGACTCCAGTAGCTCTATTTTATGCGATAATATATATGCACCATTACGAACAGCGCTTATTGACGAAACTGATGACACCTCCATACATGTACCTACGATATATTGACGACATATTTGTTCTACATCACAAAGAATAAATTGAGGAACTTAAATTAGAGTTCCAAAAGTCTGGCCCTCTGGACTTCGAGTTCAATTCCGGCATTACAGCAGATTTCCTCGACGTCCATTTGTACTTAAATGATCGAGGCTACCTACAGTATAAACTTTACCGCAAAGATACTTTTGTTCCGACATTTATCCATGCTGATAGCTATCATTCTAGTGCTGTCAAACGCAACACTGTATCTAATGAAATAAAGCGGATTATTGGGCGGTGGTCTGAAAGTGGAAAAAGATATAAACATATGCTAAACTTTAAAAATATGTTGATGCATCGAGGTTACTCAAAAAGTTGGATAAACAAAGTAATGCGTCAGAATTTGAGAAATTCTACAAATTATAGAAAACTAAAGTGGAACAGACAACCATCATGACTGTCGACTACTGTCCAACCTTTCGGAAACTTCATAAAGATCTACACGCAACCGTTAGCAATGCAAACAAACATTACGGAAGTAACATTAAACGACCTCGTATATACTACCGAGCATGATATTAAACTAGCGCCTACAGCCTTCAGCACAACGACCGGAAGACATTACCGCCTAAAAATAAACACCAATTGTAAGACCAAAGCTCCAATCTACTTGGCAACGTGCAGAAAGTGTGATGCACAACACATTGGTGAAAGTAAACACGCACTAAAAGATAGTCTTACAAAACGACGTCACCATATAAAGATAGGAATGCCAGCTGATGGCGCTGCGTCTCACATACTCTCACATGAGGCAGATCACAGCTTTCTCTATCAAATATTAGAGGTGTGTGATAATGAGAAAACAAGAAAAAGAAATGAGCAACGCTAAATCAGTAGGTTTCACTCAGACAAATAACCCAACGCAAACCACGACCAGCATATATATTGGTGGATAGATAGTGGTTGATGTAGTCAGTAGTTTTGATAAACTATTTGTTAGATTCAATGTGTTTGTGTGCTGTTTGCTTTAACGATTTGCTTTTGCGTGCTGTTTCAATCCTTTTTACTTATATATTAATATTTACTTATATTTTGTTAATAAGCAACGAAACGTACAAAAAAATATAAAATTGTACGTTTATAAAAAACGTACAATTTTATTTATGGAATTGTACATTTGTAAAAATCAAATAGTACGTGTATAATTCGCCTAAATAGTAACCAGCGAAATTTTAATGAGTTTATGTTCCTTAACTAATCCAGTTCACAACAAATGTGCTTTAATTTATTAAATATGAATATTAAAAAGTACATATAGCCATTAAAACGGCATATTTATAATTAAATTTTAATGGAATATCTATAACAATTTAATGAAAGATTAAAATTATGGAAGATTAAACTGCATCTTTTTAATTGAATACAATCTTTGAAATCTAAAAATGATTACGAATAATCATCGGCACAATTTTTTTTATTTAATTTTAGTGATTTTGACCGCTTTTTGATATAACGAAAAATATATGCCTATTATTCGCGTGGCACTTATTTTTCGTATTTACTTACGTTACAATATTCGACTGAAGAGATATAAAATGTGATTTATAAAATTTATTTTCATTCTAAACCACAATATATATTATAATATAATATAATATATATTGTAATATAATATATAATAATATAATATATATTATAATAATATAATATATATTTTATACAATTTTAAAGTAAAATATTATATATTATTAATGATATTTGCAAGACATTGAGCGTACGAATGGTAGCGCCGACAACTATTATTAAAAAGAAAATTTCGCAATCTTTGTTTATGAATATCGAATAAAACATCGAATGTCACTGCTCTGTGCTTACATCAACAACTAAAAATCGCCACATTAGTAAATTTTTAAATAAATTCATAAATAAACATTTTAACAACTTCGAGGGTAATAAACCGGATGTGTATACTCACTTAATAACAAATGGTAAATTTATTTTTCCAGGTTAATTTTCGTTATGTTTCTTCCAGATCTGCTTTTACTTTATGCTTGTTGTAACGTGTGTAATGAAGTTTTTCTGGTGATGAACGCAGGATATTGAAAATAAATATTGAACGGTGATGACCGTTCAATATTTATTTATTAAAATAAATATTGAACTATTCTCAATAGAGTCTGCTTACACAATATTACAATTTTTATAATATATATTTTATACAATTTTAAAGTAAAATATTATATATTATTAATGATATAGAATTAATGAATCGTTTAACAAATAGAATTGTATTATTTGGAAATTAAGCTTTTAATTAATTGAAAAAGAAATTGGTAAAACTATTTTGCTTTCACTACAAAATTGTAAGATACATTATAGTAGCAGAGTTCAAATATAACTTTATAATGCCTTTTCGTGATCGGTAAGAACTCGAATGATTGATCCATGACCACCAATAGCAAATGCCTGGAATGAAATAATTATAGACATTAATAAAACAAAAATGTGATTTCATAGCTACTAAAAATACAAAATTATAATATATTTGTATTTATATTATAACTTTATTATAATTATAATATTTTATATTATAACACTATAATTATATAATTTTACTATATAATTTGACGATATCGTTTTGCAACTGGTTCGTAGCAATATTCGAACATTAGTTTGCAGACACATGTATAATATTAAGCATTGAGCAGTATAATATCCTTACACTTCACAGATTTTACTATATAATATACATTTGTATGTATAATACATGTTATATTACAATTTTTATAATATATATTTTATACAATTTTATAGTAAATATAATATATTATCAATGATATAGAATTGATATTGTTGCTTTACTAATATTATACAAATGATAATTGTAAATTATAAATTTTAGGTTAAAATATATCGATTTCTTTTATTTGCAATTTTCGAGTCATAGTCAAGTACAAATGTTCTCTCGAAACCTTAACATTTGATGTTAGTAATCAAAAAAGACATGAAATACATTAAATGTAAAAGAGCTTTTAAACTACATAATTTTGCTAGTATGTATTTTAATTTTATAAATGTTTCTATGGACAAAATGATGTAGCGGGATAAATTCTTTGGTGTTTAGCTTTCGCTCTGTTGTTTAAGCTTCGTATTTTTGATTTTCGTTAAATTAATGAATTAATCGAATAAAATTACCTAATGAAATAGTTAATATACTTGAATTCAAACTCTGACGATATTTGTCACATAACCTTGCCTTGTAGCTGATTTAAACTTACTTGTTGTTTGGTGATAGTTTATTTTAACGATTCTCATAAAAATCTAACTATTTGCTTATTATAGAATTGGATTAGTACCCATAACGAGTACTAAACTGATTTTAACAAAACCTGAATTCTTAAATTTTATGAAAAGAAAACACATTTTTAATATGTCTGATGTAATTACAATATAATTAATAAATAATTTAAAATAATTTAATAAAGTTAAATAATTTGGTTAAAATAATTATTAATAATTATGAATTACTAATTCTTATAAATTCCTCGTAACTTGCATATAAAAGAGTTAATTGTTAAATTTTAAAGTAGGTCAAATTTAAGTTATTAAAGTTAATTACTTAAATGAATTGCTTAATTGTAATCACTTAATAGTTTATTTTAATTCTAATGATGAGCTATCAATCGAAATATTTTTTTCTTCGTTTCTTTAAAACTTTCTAATCGAAAATAGAAGTAAATTACGGATTTGTTTAAAAAAAACATTTTTTTAAACAAATTTTCTTCCTTGTAGGCCTTAGCCCGTTGTATACAATATAACATTCTATGTGGATCTGTGTTTGTCAGATATGCATTAGAGATATTTGAATAATTAAAAAATAAAAATACTCACTTTGTAAAAACGTATACGCGTTTTATTAACTTAGTCAATTCATAAAAATGACGTTTATTTTAAATTTCAATTTATTATTTAATTATTAAATAATAATGTTGGGTAGAGGAGTTGGGGGCCGAAACCTGAAAACATAGCAGTTCCTCCTGATAACCTGTAATCCTTATTCTGATTCAACGTCTATTATTTATTAGTCAATTCATGAAAATTGACTTTTATTTTAAATTATAATTTTTTATTTTAACTTGATATAAATTATAAAAAATCTAAAAACAATTATTAATTTTATTATTTAATTATTAAATTTTGATTTAGCATTATTATGTTTTGTTTATTTTATTATTATATTAAATATGTAGACTCAGTTAGCTGATTTGATATAAATAATTAAATTAATTTCGTGAATATTTTAATTTAAATAATTTAATTCATACAATTAAAATAAGAAATTACCTTTTCATGCCAAACATGCAGTATCGAACTTTCTTTGGTACACAACTCAAAGCAAGCGTATATGTACTTCATGAGATTGTCAATTAATACCATACTGTTTTGATTGACAACATCGTCAATGGTTTTCTCAATTGTCGTTGCTCGGAAAGAAGAAAGTACCCTGAGAACAATTGCTGTATATCGTCGCTAAAAACTATATCGCCATTAGATATTATCAATAAATTAAGGAAGTTCAATAATTACTTTGATACCAGAGTTGAACTTTTCACTAAACATCGCATTTTTCAATACGTAAACTAGAGCTTCTTGACTATTTCGGCTACCGTTTAATAACACAAAAATAAAAATACAGGAATAGTAGTAGTATTTGTACCATGATAACAATTCCTCAACTCGCTGACGGCTAAATTCAAGTTGAGCTTCTCCATATTCACAACTAACTTGACAATTATCATTGCAATCAGACGTATCAACAGTTTCAAGTTTAAGCTTTCTAAATTGAGTGTCCACATAACTGCTATTTCTAGTCATCTAGAACTATAAGCTACACAGGAGCAACTCTGTATTTATTTTTAATGAAATTAAAAATATGAAATAACAAGATTAAAATCAATGTATTGCAAAATTAAATATATTCATTAGGACGATCCCAAAAGTTATTGTTCCTATAGAAAGAGCATTGAATGCCATAGTAGTGTCGACGGTAAGTCGTCTTACCATCAGACCGTTTGTATACATCTCGTGTCCACTAAAATAACTAAAAAACATTACTTACAATTAAAAAACATGAGTGTAAAGTATCAAAATACAGTTATCATTTTACAAATACAATAATATTTTTTTATATTTTTTATAAATAAACAAAATTTACAATATTTTTTAAGTTGATGAATTTAGCTCAAGTATTATCATTAAAATTATCAATTACCAAACAACAAGTAGGTTTAAATCAGCTACAATGCAAGGTAAACAACAGAGCGAAAGCTAAACACCAAAGAATTTATCCCGCTACATCATTTTGTCCATAGAAACATTTATAAAATTAAAATACATACTAGCAAAATTATGTAGTTTAAAAGCTCTTTTACATTTAATGTATTTCATGTCTTTTTTGATTACTAACATCAAATGTTAAGGTTTCGAGAGAACATTTGTACTTGACTATGACTCGACGATTGCAAATAAAAGAAATCGATATATTTTAAACCTAAAATTTATAATTTACAATTATCATTTGTATAATATTAGTAAAGCAACAATATCAATTCTATATCATTGATAATATATTATATTTACTATAAAATTGTATAAAATATATATTATAAAAATTGTAATATAACATGTATTATACATACAAATGTATATTATATAGTAAAATCTGTGAAGTGTAAGGATATTATACTGCTAAATGCTTAATATTATGCATGTGTCTGCAAACTAATGTTCGAATATTGCTACGAACCAGTTGCAAAACGATATCGTCAAATTATATAGTAAAATTATATAATTATAGTGTTATAATATAAAATATTATAATTATAATAAAGTTATAATATAAATACAAATATATTATAATTTTGTATTTTTAGTAGCTATGAAATCACATTTTTGTTTTATTAATGTCTATAATTATTTCATTCCAGGCATTTGCTATTGGTGGTCATGGATCAATCATTCGAGTTCTTACCGATCACGAAAAGGCATTATAAAGTTATATTTGAACTCTGCTACTATAATGTATCTTACAATTTTGTAGTGAAAGCAAAATAGTTTTACCAATTTCTTTTTCAATTAATTAAAAGCTTAATTTCCAAATAATACAATTCTATTTGTTAAACGATTCATTAATTCTATATCATTAATAATATATAATATTTTACTTTAAAATTGTATAAAATATATATTATAAAAATTGTAATATTGTGTAAGCAGACTCTATTGAGAATAGTTCAATATTTATTTTAATAAATAAATATTGAACGGTCATCACCGTTCAATATTTATTTTCAATATCCTGCGTTCATCACCAGAAAAACTTCATTACACACGTTACAACAAGCATAAAGTAAAAGCAGATCTGGAAGAAACATAACGAAAATTAACCTGGAAAAATAAATTTACCATTTGTTATTAAGTGAGTATACACATCCGGTTTATTACCCTCGAAGTTGTTAAAATGTTTATTTATGAATTTATTTAAAAATTTACTAATGTGGCGATTTTTAGTTGTTGATGTAAGCACAGAGCAGTGACATTCGATGTTTTATTCGATATTCATAAACAAAGATTGCGAAATTTTCTTTTTAATAATAGTTGTCGGCGCTACCATTCGTACGCTCAATGTCTTGCAAATATGATAACAAATATGATAAAACAGTGCCTAAGAAACTCTATGGGTTCGTCACATTCAACAATAAAAATGTCCACGAGTTTGTGCTATATTTTCGGAAAATGAACACACAAAAGGTCAAGTTTTTCAATGCTGACGTTAGCGACATCTTCACGTATGTTCCAGTTCATGAAACAATTGTTGACGCTGCATTCCTCTTACGTCAGAAATGTAAACGATGAACTTTAACATTGAATGAATGACAACATTTACTTTACTATGCACAACCGAATCCATATTATCTTTTAAGAATAAATTGTATTTACAATTGGATGGAGTTGCAATATACTCCGCATTAGGTCTTACTCTGACCGATTTAATCACACAAAAAGTTGAATCAAGTGTATACTCCCACATAACAGGATTAATATATTAGGGCAGATACGTTGATGATGTATTCATGAGTATCAAGAATCCAGTGCACGGGAATGTCTTCAATTTGCTACATAATTGGGATACTCGGATAAATGTGGACTAACAGTCAACTAAATAAGCCAACTTATATAATAAGTGAACTTAATATTATGGTGAATGAACCTATCTCACTTAGGAATTGTTGTAATAATCACATTTTATTTCTGATTAAGGGAACGAAATTTAAAGGTTTATTTACATTCAGTGCTTACATAAAATAATAAATAATATTAAGATTTTTTAAATATAATAAAGTTCAATGTAAATTTATAAAATTTTAACAAGCAGACTATTATTATTTTGAATCTGAATTGTTCCAATAAAATAAGTTTAAAACATTATCCAGCATAAGCAGTTGTCGAAATTAATAATAATTAATTCGAAAGAAATTGTAATCTACTTTGGATTATTAGATTAAATATATCTACTATTCATTTACTTAAAAATGTCTTTCAATATAAGATATTTAGACACGAATAAACGTGCCATAATGTATTACAATTAATAACTTTAAAAATAAATTATAAATTTTTATTTTAAATTATAAAATATTAATATAGATTTTTAATAAAAATACTATATTTTAATAAAGATTTACTAAACATTTGCAATGTTTATCTTTATTATAAGATGTCTAGATACAAAAAATGAAACGTCTTTCAATAATGTAATATAATATAATAATATTTATATTATTATATAAATAATATAAAATATTATTATAATTATAAAATATTATTATTATGACTTTATAATATAAAATTATATAGATTTATGATAAATGTAAATTTAAAAATATAGTAGAATAAAATTAAAAAATAAATATTTCTATTTTTTTTACTTTCATAAAAAATAAAATTAAAAAATAAAAAATAAAAATTTTTAAAATTTAAATTATTATTTTTTTAATTAAATTTATAATAAATTATTAAATTTGATAATACAATAGTAAAACACAATTACAAATTAATGAATCAATAATGAATTTGAATATAATATGGCTTCATAAAACGTATAGCTAAATTCAAAAAGTATTGCTTTAATAATTTCTTATTTACAAGTAAAATAATATTATATTATTATTAATAATATTATATTCTTTAAGTAAAAATATAATACTCAGTCTATCTAAATTTAAAGTTGTTGATTAAGTTAACAAATCGTAGTTACTCACAATTTAGTTTCTTCGTTGAATAAAATATATTAATTATAATTGAGATATAAAAGTTATTTATTATAATATTAATAAGCAGTCAATTATTAAAATTATTGATTAAGTTAACAAATAGCTACTTACAATTTAGATTATTCGGTGTATTGCAAGAAAAATAAAGCAGAAGATACTAAATTTTGCAATTAGAATACCTGTCAATAATTACTCTTATTGGTGAAAGGTAATCGATCTCAGCAGTTCCACGGTGATCAATGTCTCTTTGAAATTTATACCAATTTAAGAGTTTTCTTTTGAACTTAACTTCAATCTGTTCGTGGCGAAGAGATTTAGTATTCAATTTAAATGATAGATGCTTATCATCAACGCTGATAGCGCTGAGATTTGTTGTTGATTTGAGAGTGTGCATTTGAATCCAAATGCAATCAGGTAGAAATTGGTAAAAGGATAACGATACATTTTTGTTCATTTTGTTTATTATTTCGAAAACCAATAATCCATTTTGCGAACCAGCATCTAAACCAACAGGTAAATCAGTTTGTTCAAGATTTATTATATTTTCAAAGAATATAATTTTGTCACCTTCAGAAATGTGTTTAATTTTTGTAAACAAAAATGAAACACAAAATAAAAACATAATTTACAATTTTAAAAATCCACAGAATGCGCTAAACTTACATTTCTGTAAGGTCAGTAAATTCTGATAATTTATTATTATTTATTATAGTCATTATTTGAATATTATTTTTAATTGACTATTTTCTAAATTATAATTAATGATATATTAATAATAAAAAGGCAATTAAAATTGAAAATGTAAAAAATTAGTGATCTATGATTGAGTTTTTATTCAATTGAGTTGATCTATGATCAACACAATGGAATAAAAGATAAAAGTTATCGTGAAGTATGTCGATTAATAACATTACCTTTAATGTATTGTTGAACCAAGACAGGCATTTCCTGTAAAGCCGACAGAGGGCTATCAAACTGTAATTTGTTGATAATAGATTCTTGTTTATTTCCATTTACGTATATGCTAATTGGTATTGCACATTCATCGTCGATCGACGATCCGAAAAGGTTGTCAATAGTTTGCGCTTCTTAATCGAACGTGCAAATTCGTTAGATAAATATAAATTGCGTAATATTAGGTAAATATTAATTGAGAAACACCGTTTATGATAACACCGTCACTTTTTCGTATGTAATTTCGAAAAAGTACACAAATTGATAACAACTTATATAAATTATAAGATTTATTTCAATGTAGTTGTAAGCGTGTTGGATTATAAAGTCGAAAACGCGAATAATATACAATTTGAGAGAATAATGATTTTATCCTAATAAATATCTATGTATTGATATGATTGGCAATATTAAAAGTATGCGCTGATTAATAGTTACAAAGGTAGCATGGAACATATTTCAATTGATTTTTTAAATCAATAAAAATCCAATTTTTCAATTGGGTTTTAAAATTTCACAAAAAACGTTTATTCGTCAATTAATTGAAATGATTGTAAAATTAAAAACCCAGTCACATCATTTATGTTTTAGTTATGAGATAGGTTTTAGTCGTTGAATAACCTAAATTAGACAACATTTTAGTAGCTCTAAAAATAAAAATTTCCTTATGGTTTTAAAGTTTTCTTATAAAGTTTTTACATTTAATACTCAACTTATTAACTTCAATGCTATAGATATTGAGTTAAGGATATAAAGAATTAAGGAATTAATAAAAAATTAACATTACACTCAGTCTAAATCATATATCCATGCAAACTCATATTTATTCTCGGGTCATGTTTCTTTTTCAGCTACATTTAATAGAGAAAATCAATTTTTAATTTTTCCTTTCAATATACAATTTTTAATTTTTTAGTCATTATTACTTTAGATCTGTAGTTACCTCAAACTGAAAGGCCATCGAAGTCCCTCTTAGGGTTTTCAGATTAATTTATAAAACGAAACCAACAGCCAAAACTGTTTTATAATTTGAAAACAATAAATTGTATTTAATGTTTAGATTGTAGTGAAGCGGGAGTTGAGTCTTCGGGCGAAGCTTTTGGTTTACCAGGCAATCTTCGTTCCTATCTTAACCTATGGTCAAGAGCGTTGGGTTATTACCGAAAGGATAATATCTCGGATACAGGCGACCGAAATGATGTTAACGCGGTGAGGCCGGTCTTGACCTTAGAGTTAAGGTTAGGAATTCGGTAATCCGGGATGGACTCGAAGTATAATCGCTGCTTCTCAACATCGAAGAAAGTCAGTTGAGGTGACTAGGACACGTACTGAAAAATTTTGTATATTTTTTTCAAGAAATTGTTGTTGTTTAGATTGTATCCTTCATACGTTCACCAGAATTTCAACGGCTAAGAAATCTCAGTTTAATAGGGTGAGCAATTACAAACCTTGCCCGTTAGAATCAAATACAGTATCAATTCCCATGTAAAGTTGCTTATCCTAAAAACATCATATATTAGCATGAATTCACTTATTTCTAATTAATACCTTTACTTCTAGAATAAGTGCAGTGTACGAATTCATGAATAACTTTTGCCCTATTAGACCGGAAAGTCCGCGTCCACTCCCACAAGGGAAATACTTTCGTAGGTTATTTACAATATCAATACACAAAGATTGTTTGTAGTCAACGCAAAAAAATACGTTTTGATTAATAAAGACTGGATTACAATTTAGAAACGCTCCGGCTGTTAAGTCATTAAGAATATTGGCAGTCATATTACAAAACGGTTTTTCTAATAACCGACATTAAGTTAAAATTGAACGAACTATGTGTTTAATCATACCAGTTACGATAGCACTCCCCATAGGGAGTGTGTAATGCAATTCAGGTAACGCCCATTTATCCCAACGCCATTTGCCGTTTGTTATTGATACCCTGAAATTCTCTTCTTTTAGCAATGGACGCAAGCGGACGGCAATAAATTCGGTACCAGCTAGCTTTTACAATAGATAATAACAATTTGCACAAATCACATGGAAACTACATATTACCTAGTGGTGCAAGATTGATTCGTAATCGGGCAAATAAATCTCCATCGGAAGATATTCTATCCAAATAAAGAAACTCTCCTGTACTATTTTGAAACGATATTTGTATGATGGTTAAGAGACAAATAAGCATTCTTTTACACATTAAATCAATCTACAAATATTTTATAAAATTCTTAAAATAAATGTTAAATTATTTTATGTTAATTTTGACGCAAATATCTAAATACAATAAAAAAAATTCAAGATAAAATACAAACGGCAGAAAATATTTCAAATATCTAGTATTCAATCAGATCAAATATATAAATTGGCGTATTTTATAAACTAAAAATAAAGATAAATAATTATAAATAATAAATAATAAGATTAAATAAATAATAAGCAATACAATAAATATTAAAAATATTACAATTTATATTTATAACAAATTTAACTAATAGAATTAACTAATAGATAATATACCAAAGAAAGTTCGATACTTCATGTTTGGCATGAAAAGGTAATTTCTTATTTTAATTGTATAAATTAAATTATTTAAATATTCACGAAATTAATTTAATTATTCATATCAAATCAGCTAACTGAGTCTACGTATTTAATATAATTATAAAATAAACAAAACATAACAATGCTAAATCAAAATTTAATAATTAAATAATAAAATTAATAATTGTTTTTAGATTTTCTATAATTTAAATCAAGTTAAAAAAATGAAATTGAAATTTAAAATAAAAATAAAAAATAAAATTTAAAATAAACGTCATTTTTATGAATTGACTAATAAATAACAGACGTTGTATCAGAATAAGAATTAGAGGTCATCAGGAGGAACTGCTATGCTATCAGGTTTCGGCCCCTAACTCCTCTACCCAACATAGCAGCGGGGCCAAATACATGCTAATGATGTATTTCCTCTGAAATAACTATCTAGTATCTTATTCTAATGCAAAGTATATTATTTATTATCCATCCAAATCTTAGTCTTTGCTCTGGGTGACTAAAATAAAAAATGAAATTTAAAATAAAAATCAATTTTTATGAATTAACTAATAGATAATATAAGTTGTATCAGAATAAGAATTAGAGGTCATCAGGAGGAACTGCTATGTTATCAGGTTTCGGTCATTATTACTCGATCAAACATAGCAGTCGGCCAAATACATGCTAATGACGTATTTCCTCTGATAAAATTTAATTATCGTATCCTATTCTAATACAAAGTTAATACTATTTATTATCCACCCATAAAAATGTTTACTTAATAGTTTAAATTTACTTTTTATAATACTTTTTTATTTTGTAAATTTAATATTACATTGTAAATTTAATAGTGTAATATTATAAATTATAATATTTAATATTGTAAATTTAATATTGTATGTTACATTTAGGAATATTAAAATTAAAATAATACCATAATTCCATAATAAATTGAAGGAAAAACTTGAAAGTTTAATCCAAGATAAAATAACTACAAAGAGCTTTTATAAATGCATTCACGGCTTATTGTTCTGGTAAACAAAAAGCTTATATGTAATGGACAGAATGCAATGTGGCGTATATGTGCTCATGCAAGGCTTGTAGTTCATGCACACGTTGTCTAGCTCAGCAATGCAACAATCCAGAATATTAAGGCGATTTATCTAGAATATAAACACAACTGAACGTATGTACGCGCACATGATAATTTGACAAAACCAACGAGTGATTGTTTACAGCATAAGATCCGCTGCACGAATGGCTGATATGTTGTATACACACAATTATGGGTATCAGGCAGTAATTCAAGAACGTTTTTCATGCAAGTATTCTATTAATAATAATAGATTTTCTAAATACATAATATACACGGATCTATTAAGATAAAACAGTTCTTGTTATTGAAATCAATAAACAGAAACAGTATATCCTAGGCTTCGACAATAGTCTTCTAAATCGCAGATGGATTTGGCCTTATCAGCAAACATCAACGCGACGCTTTCCGATTGAACCAACCAGTCTGCCACACACCTGCGAGCCCAATCACAACGTACGATGGTCGGTAGTATCGACGTAAGGAACTTCAAAAATCTTAGTCTTTGCTCTGGGTGACGTCCCCTTGAGAAGACTAACCCGAAATTGCCCAAGTGCACCAAAAACGATCTGAGTGGTCCCATTTAACTGAGTCTACGTATTGAATATAATTATAAAATAAACAAAACATTATAATGCTTAATCGAAATTTAATAATTAAATAATAAAACAAATATTGTTTTTTTTTATAATTTATATCAAGTTAAAATAAAAAATTGAAATTTAAAATAAACGTCATTTTTATGAATTGACTAATAAATAACAGACGTTGTATCAGAATAATAATTAGAGGTCATCAAGAGGAACTGCTATGCTATCAGGTTTCGGCCCCTAACCCCTCTACCCAACATAGCAGCCGGGCCAAATACATGCTAATGATGTATTTCCTCTGAAATAACTATCTAGTATCTTATTCTAATACAAACTATATTATTTATTATCCATCCAAATCTTAGTCTTTGCTCTGGGTGACGTCCCCTTGAGAAGACTAACCCGAAATTGCCCAAGTGCACCAAAAACGATCTGAGTGGTCCCATTTAATAACCGATGTTGATCCCGCTTCAGAACACACCTGGCTCTATTCAGGAAACTCTTAAATCTATTCAAATCGGATCCGCTTTCCATTAAACCGTAATGGTAAACCTCAGGTATCTTAATATATATGATAAGACCTGTAGGGGTTGATTGCTCAAAATGGAGGAAAGAGAAGGGATAGCTAGTCTCTTCCGATTTTTCTTAGTGACAGGGGCGCCATGAAAGACAACCACCTGCGATTCCGAGGAATTTATTGGAAGATTGGATGGGGATAACTTAGCCTCTAATCTTGAAAAGAATTGACTGATTTTAGATACTACATATTTGCACCTGCGTTCAGAAAACAGGGATGTGGTATCATCAACGTATACCACTAGATGTTGATCACGTTGAAATGGTTTAAACATAACAACCGAGGCAGCAAGAAATAAAATTGGAGAAAGAGGGGACCCTTGAGTCACACCTGTAATTAGAAAGAACTGATGAGCATCAGAGTCATCTTCGTAAAAAATCGATTGGTATACAACAATATCTCCAACCTGTTAACAATTCTCGCAAACAACACGTAGGACCAGAGAGAAGACAATAGTGAATAGAGATACGATCAAAAGCAGCAGGAAAGTCAAGAAAAACTCACACGAGGTTTCTGAGTGAACATGTCGGAGCGTTCAAACAAATTTTCCTGCATGGAAACTCAATTGCAAGCAAATTCAATATTATTCTCTCAATAGGCACCAACAGTGCCTATTGAGAGAAATAACCCATTATTTAAATCAAAACAATGTGCAGTGTAAAAAATGACGTCGGTGCTTCAATCTATTTCCAAAAATCAAGCAAAATGGTTGATTCTAAAGGTAATCTAACGAATTCTTAGGGAAATTACGACACAAAAGTAAGTGATTTATTATTCGATAATATGCAGGGTGCGGGGGTTCTACCCTTAATCCCCAAACATAAGAACTTATTGGTAAACAAGCTTCAAGTCATTAGAAAGGCATAACATGTTTAACGTGTTTTAATGCTTTTTGTAATAAAAAAGGGTTTTAAGGCTTTCTATAATAATCGGATTCTTTTTAATACATTCAAATTTCATGAAGCTGAAATCAAGGTATCCTTCGCGACTAATGATTTGGCAAAGTAATACGAACTCTTCTTCAATTCAAATTTGAACCATCTAGATTCATTACAACGAAAACCTATATTAGCAACCGTTAAAATAGACAATTTACCTCCGCACCTGAAGAATAATGATATCGATGCCCTCACTGTATTATTTAAAATAACTAATTTCATACCGGTGAAGGGGTAAATTGATTTCCCCTGTATGTGGCGTTTTGTTCAGCTCCATTAGAGATTGCGGAGACTCTAGCAAAAACATCGCTTAACCCGTTCTTAGGGTAAAATTTAAGATTTTATCTGTTAAACGCCAAGGATCTTCCCTATCCTTATTGCAATATATGCATAAATTGGGGACATTTGTTTTCTGCATCCGCCTCCAGGATGTCGGACAATGATCTTCTCAGAATTATCGATGCTAACAAACAATTCACTCTTAAGTAGATAAGGCGACAATCTACTTTCGGTAATGTATTCCGCTCTTGAGATTCCTAGACAGCAAGTCCTGGCCAAAATTAAAAAGAGAGGGGCTCGGTTCACGCCGTACACCCACTCAAAATTAGCAAACTCCTAAAGGAAATATATGTTAAGGCCTCACAGAAAAATGAAGACGCTGCCCGTGTGCAAGTACTCGCCCCGGTCGAAGTTAATGGCGGGAAGGGCAACCTTTCCGCCCAAAGCGCTGTCTAGGGATGAGGCAATCCCACCCAGCTAACTAACACAATGCAGAGAACTCGTGGGCTTTTTCACTGAATATCCTTCAGTGGAATTCAGGAGGAGCTTCTGCCTTTAGACTTTTATCTGATAGAGATGCAGATGTTATAGTCCTTCAGATGACGCGGTCTATCTGTCTCCCCCAGCACATAACTCGATTCATCCCAAAGCACATGTTCCCACTATACTCCGTACATAATCCCGCCTCACTCTTATTACCCTCCAAGGTATTTTAACCCTAGTTAAATGTCCTTAAGATCGTCCCTTTTACTCAACTATTCTTGTTCAGCCCTTTCTTGTTTAGTAGTTTCACTCTGTATGAACGGTAAACGCCTTAGTTTAGCCAATGTCTACAACTGTCCAGACGAGATTCAAATGAACCGTGACCTTCTGATAGCGGCTATGATATGGTACTTGGTGATTTCAACGACAAAACTAGTCGTTGGATTAATGCAGCACTCTGCAGAGCCAGGAACGGTTACCTTGTTCACAAACCACCGTCCCTCACCTTTCATTGCACATTAACAAATTCACTCCTCGACTTATTACTACTGCTCCATGAGAGGTTGTTGTTGAAACTCCACTGTACGGAGCAGTCGCTACAACATTTGTCCACCTGTCATGACCTGATTAGTTGGCGGATAGAGGAGGATAAGCTGCTTAGAAAGAGATTCCACTTTGATCCTATCAGAGTGACCTTCTTTAAGGCGCTTCCCTCGAATTCGTAATGTGAGTCTGACCGAATTTAATTCTTACCTCTCTTCGCAAGCTTCCGCGATACTTTCGACTACCTATAAAGCCACATTTACAGTCCGACTTCGACAAAACTCAAGACCTTAGCGTATATCCTCCGTCTTCCAAACCTCTCCGCTTCTGCTAGACAAGTTCGCTCGAAAGAATATTGGAGCACTAGATATAGGTTCCAACTGAGTAAGGATAGGGCAAGAATTGCTTACCTATATCCTGCTCAGTCTTCCTTTTGGAAGATATTCAAGAAGAAGTTTGTCTGTTGGAAGGATAGAGCATTGGGCTGGATTGGAAAAATAGGTCTTGATAAAGTTTTGGAGGAGTCACTATCCCTACATAATTATGGAGTCACTCAATCACCACAACCAATCCCGCCTTGGGGAGACTTTAGGAGTAAAGATATATTTGTCAGAAATATTCTTAACTCCTGGGGGCCTCTTCCGGGCACCTCAAATCCGTCGCTCCACTCTCTTCTCGTGTTTGTCAGCTTTTGACAGCCGAACAAAGAGAAGTGGCCGTCACAATGCTATTATCCGCCCCATCCGATGTGGCCAGCATCAACATTAGTAGACCAATATTTTTACCAAAGAACAATCCGGTCTCATGTCCTAAAGACTTGCGGCCCATATCAATTCAAAATTTACTCGGCTCGATCTAAGAAAAAGCGCTTGTGCGTAGAATCCACGATCATCTAAGTAGGCGAAACTTAATCCCACCACGTTTTAACGGGTTCGTCAAAGGTCGCTCGGTCTATTCAGCTGTAGGTGAAGTGCATCGTTCTGTCAGGAGAATAGTCATCAACTTGCTGTGGCTATTTTCCTTGATTTTTCTGCTGCATTTGACCACATCTTCATTTTATTTGTTATCTCTTCTATTAGGTCCCTTGAGTTGCCAGCGAGAATTGTTAACAGGGTGGAGATACTGCTGTACACCAAGCGATTCTATTATGAAGACGACCCTGATGCGCGTCAGTTCTGACTATTACGGGTTTGCCCCAAGGATACCCTCTTTATCCTATCTTGTTTCTTGCTGCTTCCATCGAACTCTTTAAAATATTTAAACGCTAACAACGTCTTGTGGTATACGCTGGTGATACCACAGCCCTGCTCTCCGGGTGCAGGTGCAAAGACGTAGTCTCGGACATCAGCCGTGTTTTTAAGATTAAAAGACTAGTTACCCAAGTCCAATCTTATTTTAAACTCCGCCAAATCGCAAATGGTAGTCTTCCATGGCGCTCCTGCAACAAAGCAAAAACTTAAGAGATTAGCACTCTCTGCCCTCTCATCCATTTTGACTAATCAACCACTCCATGTCTTTACGAGTCGAGTAAAATACCTGGGGTTCACCGTTACGGTGAACTGGTCGGCGAAAGCAGACCTGGATAGACTTAAACGTATCCTGAAGAGAGCTAGGTGGACTCTGAAACGGGCCCAGCATCTGTCATTGAAAGGGAAAACTCAGGTGCGCATCTTGGGTACTTGGGCTATCTCAGGATTAGTCTTCTCCTCTAGAGGACTTCCCCCATAGCAAAGGCTAAGGATCTCAAGCTCTTCGTATCTCGATTATCCGGAATAGTCCGCCTCGATTTGACTCTTCGGGTGAGGAAAGACCCCGGGTAGTTCAGTCGAAGAGCGGTGTGTTGGCTCGGCTGGAGGGCTCAGATCCCACTGTACCTGAGCCATGAAGATGATGGAAGAAGTGGAAAAGTTTTTCCGGAAGAAGATGATTTCTGACGGCTTTTCTTTTCTATTTTTGTTTTAACTCTATTTTTCCTATGTATTATTTTTGTTAAGAATATCATTATTATGAAATAACCTGTTTAATGTTTTTCTCTATAGTTTTGCAGATTAATACAAAAAAAAACCCAATACAATACAATTAGATACTACGAAACTGAATTAAAAATTTCCTTTAGTACTGCTGATCTTGCACACTCTTACATTAATTATTTAAAAACAATTATACAGAACTTGGAGAACTATCATTCAAACCGATTAAAGCAACAATAAAAATAACAAATATTCCAAAAAAATATTCCGAACACCATTGGTTTTTTGCCACGCACGGGTTGATGAGGCATTAAGGCTTTCAAATTCGAAGTGCAACCAATATTTGGATCACAATATAACATTCTCTCTATTATTGAATCCGACTCGTTAACATATCTGCACTTTAACATTTATCATCGGTGGAGGCACTGACCAGCTGGTTACAGCCTACCCCATAAATGTGGGGTGTGTGGGTCCTCTGAATAACACTCAGGCAAGTGTGAAAAATGACATGTTGCATGAACTGTAATTGTGACCACCCCACATGGTCAAGGAAATGTAATGCTTTAAAAGCCTACCAAAAGAGACATGATAATGGGGGTAAAGACAGAGTAACCGACTAGTTTCGTCAAAGCATGTGGGTCGTCCTGCAAAAAATATGACAGGATGTCTGACGTGGACATTATAAAATAACTTGAGGCTAAACACCAAGCCTATATGTTTCGCTTCGAAAAAATGATCCAATAAATAATCAATAATCTACCCAATAAATAATCAATAATCTACTCAACTAAACGGTCAGAAACAAAATTGTATTTTAATTCGTAAAAAATGTATTTTTATCTAACAAAAATGCAATTACAAACACATAGCCTTAGTTTAAAATGTTTGAAAGATCAATTATTTTATAAAAACATTTTAAAATTAAAGATATGAATTTTATACTGCAATTTTAAATAAAGATTTTTTGATTATAAATGCAGATATAAATAATTATTTATTATAAATACAAATCTATTTTAAATTAGATCTATTTTAAATTTATTAATCCTAAAATCTTTTAAATAAACTTATTAAATGTTTATTAATATCACATAAATGATGCGTATGCGCCGATACACGATGCAATGGTTCAATGATATAAAATTCAATTAGACAATATAATAATAAAATCTATTAAAAATACAAGAATGGTCCATAATTAACTGATTAAGATAATGCGTGATTTTACAGAAGCCAAAAATCAGAATTCTATGTACTCTATGTTAATTCAGTTACTAGCAGACGACATAATCACCTGCTAGGTGATAAGCATTGTCCAACGTAATCTGCCTTCCAAACTTTATAATTTAAGCAAAGTATAATTGATGGGTTTGTATTAGTGAAACTGCTTGAAATTCTTTGCTTAAAACGAATGCATATTTACTGAAAATAAATTTCTATACTTGATAAATAGCTATATAATTGACGAATAAAGAATAAATTATCATTGCATATTATTTAATTATGAAATTCCATTACATCCGTGAGAGGTCTGTTACGGAAAACTTATGTGTTTGTACGGGAAAATTGATTAATGATGGTAAAATATAAGGGGATGTCAACTATATTTGGAGCGCTAATAAAATTTCATTTTAAATATATATACCTAAGAGCGTCTGGAATACAACGTCATGCTATAATATATTGTGAGCTCAGAATGTGTTGCTGCACGATTGATCCATTTGCAAACACAAAGAAATGTTACACTTTCACAACATTATATATTGAAAACGCATTTTGCGAATGCATACTTACCATAAACTTATCTGTTGCTAGAAATGAATGCCTCAGGCCATATCGATGCGAAACTGACACATCTCATACGAGTACATACGCAAAATAGAAAACAGTCTAATTTTGTAAATACATTAGATACGAAAATATCTAGTTTGTCCAGGAAGTTTTGAAATATTTTTCAACACCCATACAAACGTAGAGACAATCCAAAACAAAGATAGTACATTGTACAATCAATTTATTCCGTAATTAAATGATTAAATTTCATCATTCTGTTATGGGAAAGTTATGTATTTAGATGATGAATTGATTAGTGATAGCAAACGTTATTTGGAGCGTTAATACTTAAACGATATAGTAATAAATTAGCAATAATATGAAATATAATAAAGCAATAATATAAGCAATAATATGAAACATGGCATTATTCTTGCGCTAAATAAAATACAGTTTTATCCTATCTAATAAAAATACATTTACAAATGCATAAAACTAGAGTTTAACAAAGATATTCGCGTTTGGCAAATTGATTTTCGTTTAACGATCGATTTAATCGATTGTAGCGCATAAATTCACTATCTGAAAGGCTGGTATCGTGGCTCTAAATAATAAAAATATAATGCAGCTTAGAAATAGGATTTTTGTATTCGTCACATTAATTAATTACAATTAATTTTAATTTTTAATTAACTATTTATTATTTAATTAATAATTAATTAATTAATAATTTAATTAACTAGTACAATTGACGATTACAACATCTGGACAATGCTGGACCAGGAATATTGTAATTATGTTTGCTTCGCTAGTGGAATGGGAGTCGTGGCAAGTCATCGTATATCATTCGATGCTGCGCTTTATGAAGTAGCAAAATGTAATGGTTGTCGCTGTTCTAAACGATACCTCGCGTATTCCAATTATCATAATAAACAATTTGACATCACAAACGTCAAAATAGTTTTCTTAAAGACGCCTAATTTACAAGTTTTTACAATAACACAATACTGATATCAATATCCATGCTGATACAGGACAGGTTGCATACACAAAATATTTTATCGAAAGCTCTTAACTACAAGTTCATGTTAAACCTAACTTAAATTTGACGGAAACGAGCAATGTCTCATTAAAATCCACAATCAGCTTCTATTAATCGGTGATCCAATGTACGCGAAATCTCATTATTGTACTTCAGTGAACAGTTATCCATTTACTTGTTCATGGACTTCCATCCTCTCTGACAATATGCATACTGTATATTTATAGCCCAATTCTATTATATATGGCAGAACAGTGGCGAGTATTACCAATTACGAATCCATATGAAACAAATAAAGATATTTATTTGTCCTAAGCTATTGTAACGAGTCCCATATCAGCCTCGAATTTCGATTATACGTAATGGATGAAACATGTACTATACGCGCTTGTAAAAATACAAATGGTAGAGATGGTCCGTCTGAACTTGACGCAGCATCATGATGTAATTCACCGACTTGTTTCGGATTCCAGTTGCTTTCTTTGGTGACGGTACTGACAGATTTCACGATTCGAGTAGCAACTGACAGTATAAAATCTAGTGATGCATTTGCGGCCTGCAGATTAATAGTATTATAAAAGAAGAAGATGCGTGAAACCAATTGGTGTTTATGAGGTGATAAGGCTATTGTTTGTAAAACTGGAAGTAATTCGAGATAAAATTCAGGATAGGGCGAGACTCGATCAATTATCAGCGACGTAGAAATAAATACAGCATCCACTCCATCCTTAAAGCGTATAGTAAGGCTAAAATTCGCTGAATTCTTGCCGTGGATGCTTCAAATGCGTAACATTTCTGAATAGTTTTCTTCTTTAGCTTAACATTTGCATTTGATTATTTTGCCATCGATTATATCAACAATAAATATAATATCTCACTTTACGATCTGTCTTTTTATTATAATCTCCAAGGTTTTTAAAGATAAAATAAGATTTATTTATATTTTTATAAATTATAAATAAAATACAAAATTGAAAATATTGTCAATTTTATTCTTGAGCTTTATTATTATTAATATCAAAAATTTGGTGGTAATCACATCATGTTATTAATAACATCATGAGCTAACATTGAAGCATAATAAAAAAAACCACCAATTATTAAAACAACTACATAACGTAATATTTCTACATGACATAATTAATCATATATTATAACACTTACATTGTAATTAAATTATTAAAAAAATTAAATCAAATAAAAAACATTAAAAAACATTAAATTGCGTTGAAATTACATGTTTATTTTACGCTCATTAAAAAATGTACAATGATAATCTACATTAATAGCATGAACGTATTATCATAAATGATTGCTAATAACGGTAATGATTGTATCATCTACATTAATAGCATGAACTAAACGTATTATCATAAATAATGGTAATGATATTATAATAAAAAATATTTATGATGTCAATGAATGAATTTGATTCATTGTCAATCAATGAATTTAATTGTCGTCACATTTTGTTGATAAAAATATTGCTTGAGAAAATAATGTGTATAAATTTAAAAAAATATAAAAATATTATTATTTATAATTAATAAATATTATTTAAAAATAAAATATAATTTATAAAAAATTAAAAAATCTCGATATTTGGCTGATAATTTAACGAATTATTAAAACGAATTGGTCCAAATAAAAAATGATTTACAAATTTTTGCTTACAATGAATTTGAATTTAAAATTTGAAATGTGAATAATTTATTAAAGTTAATTTATTATTTTAAATTTATAAATTAAAACAGAGATAGAACCTTAAATTGTAGAGATTAAAACTGAACTTAAATTTTACGAAATTCGTTTGCTTCTTAGATTATACTCTTATTTTCAAATGACGCTTGTTTCAAATTCATATTAGTCTCAAAATAACGCCTCCAGAAATGACGTTCTTTTAAATTACTTTAATTTTAATTTAAGATGTTTAAAAATAAATTCTAAAATAAATTCTAGAATTTTTAAAGAAACACGTGTGAATATAAATCTCAATTTAACCTTCGGTTGAACGAAACTGGCCTCATTAGCAATTCGTCGTTGTATTTCTTCATACATGTCACGCTTCCAGTTATCCTTGGTTACACGAATTTTGTATTTACGATCTTTCGTGTGATTCGTAAATGATTTATTGTAATTTTTAGCAAAATCAGACATTGGTCGAAATGCTAACAAAATGGAAGGTGCTAAGAAAAATCTGAATTTCTACATAATACATACAACCGTTTTCGAATGGATCAGGAAGGTCATTGACCTACAAAATCTAGGTTATTGTTTAACTTAATAAAACTGCAAAATTATACCGGAATAAAAATGCGTTTAGTTTTCTTCTTCACATTGTAATGAACTTCATTTGGTGAAGGTATGCGAACACGTGGCTGTTTATCAAAGAAAAATAAACTTTTAAGTACACAATTTATTTCATACCGGATTTGATTTGGTGTCAGCAGCGAATTTTAATACCTTGACTGATGTGTCCTCATTTAATTGATGTTTAATTTCTTCTGATAAAGATTCTATTTAAATAAAATTTTAATAAATTGAAACATTATAATTTACTTTTAAAATTTCCACGATTTGACATTTGCTCTTGTGGAAGAAGGTAACATCCAAGATAGCGATTTCCTGTCAGACGGTCTTTTTCACATTGAAGCACAGGTAAAGATTTTATCTGAGTAGAAAAGCTAGTAATAACTACAGATTAAAAAGAGAAAAATAGAAAACCTGATTTTCAGATATCCATAAGGCCTTTAGTTCTCGCAATTTAACGAAACTATAAGGAAGAACTGTAAGTTTATTACAGACGACATTTAAAATTTGAAGCTTTGAAAGATAACCAAGTTCATCCGGTAACGCTTCAATTTCATTACATTGAAGAGATAGTATACGAAGGCCAACACAAGATCCAATCTGAATATTAAATTGACAGATGGTAAAATCATATATCATGAATTAAATGTTTAGTCTAAATAGCGATTTAGTATTTGTTAAAATTGTATCTCAATTTTTCATTTAAT
Source organism: Pomphorhynchus laevis (assembly GCA_012934845.2). Classification (NCBI taxonomy): domain Eukaryota; kingdom Metazoa; phylum Acanthocephala; class Palaeacanthocephala; order Echinorhynchida; family Pomphorhynchidae; genus Pomphorhynchus; species Pomphorhynchus laevis. The sequence continues at coordinate 29,050 of WNNJ02003114.1, forward strand.
CAAAAATCGCAAAAACTGAAACTTACTGATGGTGATAATGTTTTGAGATTATTGTTGTCGGCATTAAGCACTTCGAGAGTTCGCAGAAATCCAATCGAAGTAGGCAGTACAAAGAGTTTATTATGATTAAGTATCAGCTCTCGAAGAGAAGTGCAGCTTAATGAAAAGCCATAAAACATAATAAAGCGATATAAATAGTCATAAAATAAAGCCATATACAAAAATATACAAATAAATGAATAAATGAATTTAGATGACACATTAAAATTTAAAAAATATACAAATTAAATAAATATTTAATTAAGGATAATTTAAAAAATAAACAAACAACGAAACTAATGCGTTCATGACAAGGAATGTACGTGCAAATGAAAATATAGAGTCGGATAACGTGATAAACTAAATAATAAAACTAAAATAACGTGATAGTAGAAGAAGGCAACATTATCAAATGACAGGCGATGTTGTCCGCATGCGATGTTGATAATGTCGATTATTCGTCACAAGATAGCACGTTATCACAGCTTAAGATATTTATTAGATAATCAATTATAGATTATTAATTTAAAAATCAGATAATTAAGATATTTATAAGGAAAGTTAATTAATAATATATTATATAAAAAATATTATTTTAATATAATCAAATTAATCAAATATTAATCAAATCAAAATCACTTTATCTAAAAGATTTGTAAAAATTAGAGTAAGAACAAAAAAGATGTAAAAATTAAAAATTAGCGTTTGTCAGAAAATTGAGTTAATCATCGAGATGAAATGAGTTTTGTCATTTTATATGAATTGAGCATTTATTCTTTTATTATGGTAAGTAATAAAAGAATTCTTTTATTATAGTAAGTATTATTAATATTAATAATAAAATATTAATATTATTAATATTAATATAAAAAATTTAAGAGATAAATAACATACATGTTCAAGACAATCGTCCAGATGGTAAAACGTTTCTTGTTAATCCGCTTCATACAAGCGAATTCCTACTGAATTTTAAATTTTGATTTAGCATAATTATTATGATATTATTATCATTAATAATATAATAGGATATAATTAAAATATTAATATTATATTATAATTATAATTATCTCTCTTTGAGAGATAATTACAATATAAATAACATACAATCGTCAAGATAATTACAATTAAAGCAACATGCGGATTACAAGCAGCCGTAACAATGAAACCGTTGAAACCGCAGCAAGATTGTTACAAGAACAAGGAAACCGGCATTGTCCTCATGCCCACATCTAAGCCACTTAAGTCTTAAGGAAATTGATTGTCTTTGTCGCTCTTAAACAAATTACTTTCTAATATCCAACATATACATTAATTCTACATTTCATGTAAATTTGCATCCCTGAATGATCAACACTACCCTTCCTCCAATACTCAATCCGAATTTCAAGACGGATAATTGAACTTTTATTTCTTATAAATATTATAGTTTACTCAATGAACAGGATTCCTTTTTTGATACATACTTCATGCTCATTTATGTAATTTTCTTGCCCAAAGGCAAAGTGGCTTTAAATTCTCTGCATTAATATTATTAATATTATTAACGGGTCCCCGTAGCCGAATGGTGGAGGCGTGTGCATTGCAAACTCTATGTACGGGGTTCAAACCTCGAGCATGCACTTTCTCTTGACTTCTCTGTAAGCATACGTCAAAGCCACAAGGTCGCGTTGTCGAAAGACGTAGGGGCACTTGGTGATGAAGCGGGTTCACTCTTTATTAATAGATTTATTATGTACAATTTAAGAGCCAATTTCGTAGTAAGTTAGTTCACAACACAATATAGTATAAAAATGAAGCGAATAATAGTGATGACCATCACTGCATTGGATATAGGTAATACATATTTATCTTGAAATAAATCGTATTATAGCTGTTCATTAAATTTTCCATGTAAAATTCCATAATGAAACAATACAAACATAAAAGTTAGTTAACTTTTAAATGATATGAGCTCCTGTGTAAAATGTGCATTGATGCCCACACCAATACATTTGAGGGTTCGTCGTTTGTTATAGATCTCGATCGTGTTGACTACTCTTAATTGGTTGGCCTACGTAATATATTTTTTAGCAATCTAAATCCTTACGAAACTGAGAATACTAGATCACGGACGCATATAACTTGTGTCAATAGTATGATGTTATTTACAGTGCAAAAGCTACGATTACCGAGTTGATTGAAAGTTCGCTAAAGTCATCACATCTATTACTTCTAGGATATCTTTGAAACGTTTTGAATGTGACAGTAAACAATCGAATAGTTAACCGTATTTTACTACCTATATACAAATGGTTACATTTTTAAGGGGTTATAAGTAATCCTCTGAAGTGGCACATTAAGTGATTTATTATCGATGCCCTTTTCTGAACAAGTTTTAAGTTGTCAATGCCTAATAGTGCATTCATATATTGAAGTTGCTTGCAAATCATGTATGCACATTTGGGCATGCATGATATGCAAGCACAACTGATATGCAAAAACAACAGGTATTTTAATTAGTTAATTAACATATTGTGAATATATTGCATACACGAGCCGCTTTTCTTAACTGTTCGGTTTGATATTATCCTCGTTTGGTTGTTTGAATCCTATCAGCATCACTGCACACTACAATCAGCGTGGGTGGACCTCATCAGCAGTGAGCCCACGCCTACATTTCGTGTTTCGGTCCTTTTACTGCTTCTGCTGATTCCTTGTCGCCGAAATGTCGCCGATATTTTCTAAATCCTTACGAAACTGAGAATACTTGTTGTCAAAGATGTAGGGGCACCCGATGATGAAACGGGTTCACTCTTAATATATATCACTTATTGTATATACCAGATAAATCATCATAAACTATCGAATCAGACAGAATTATAGTAGCCATTGATAAAGACCGTAATTGTAAAAAAATCAGGTGCGCGCAGAACCCTATGTTTGATGGCAGTTAGTGAGCTTATGATAAGTTCATCCAAATCCTCCGAGATCAAAATATTTGACTCGGTTAAACATCTAGAAAGTTGCACAGACTTAACTGATTTTTTAACAGTCATTCACTTAGGCCCATATTTTATATCTTGTGATTTATTATACTAACGCTAGATCATTAATAAACAAATTAGGTGATGTCGAAAGTTTACTTTCTACTAATCAGATTGATATTGCGATGTTCAATGAAAGCTGGTTGTCAAACGAATCTTCTATTTTGCTTACAAATTCTGAATTCTCAAGTATATTTTGAGATCAAAATATTTGACTCGGTTAAACATTTAGAAAGTTGCACAGACTTAACCGCTGATTTTTTAACAAAGATAATCATTCATTTAGGTCCATATTTTCATATCCTGTGATTTATTATACTAACGCTAGATCATTAATAAACAAATTAGGTGATGTCGAAAGTTTACTTTCTACTAATCAGATTGATATTGCTCACAAATTTGTGAGCAATTTTGAGTTCTCTAGTATATTTTTTCAATCGAAGGAATTGATTAGGTGTGTATGCGCACTTATTCGTAATAATAGCGGTCTAATACGGTCTAAAACATCAGACGGTTCAAAAGAGAGGGTTGAATATTTAGCTTTCAAAGTTTATAAATCAACAAACAATAGACATTTCGCTCTTTCTATTATAAGTATTTACTGCCAAGCTTCAGTAAGCAAGCACAAGTTCAAAAGTTCACCTGCAATCGAACATATTGTATCCTCATCTCTTAACCATTAATATTTATTAATATGTGGGCAATCGAACATATTGTATCTTCATCTCTTACCCATTAATATTTATCAATATATAGTGATTTTAGCAACGGATTAAACTCTAGACATTTTCCTATTGTACAATGTATACAGGCAGATCTATCTAAAGCTTTCAATTCTATCAATTATTTTATATTATTAAGCTTGAAAACATCAATATCACAAAATGGCAATTGCGTGTTGTCTACGAGTACCTTAGGAACATGTTTAAACGCATAAAACATACTAAATCAACCTCAGATTAATGTAGACTGAATGCCGGCGTTCCTCGAGGAAATAGCATCTCGCTATTCTTATTTGCCATTTTTATACATGACTTTGCAGTCATCAAAGTTAATTTCAAATGCTGTAAATATGCAGATGACATTTCCATCATGAATGTGGAAAGCAATATTAGACACTCGAATGATTCTATGGAAGCGGAAGTAAACAATCTTCCAGATTGATGTTCAACGAAACACTTGATGCTTAATCTAAGCAAATCGAAAATAATCCAGTTCTCCTTAAAAACAATCGACGCTTGCGAATATCTTGATTTTAGGAATTACTTTACAAGTAACCTATGTTGGGGTAGCCACATAAAAAATCAAATGATGAAATGCTACCGACGTATCTTATTTCTTTCACAATTGTAAAAGATTAGATTGACTAGTGAACAATTAATTCACTCAGCGTGAAATGGATAAAATCGAACGTACGAACAAAACGGCTTGTCGCATATGCAGATCAACCATGGCATTCGGTAAAATCATAATGACTACTATCTTCAATAAGAAAGCAGCGAATCTTTAATTTATTCGAAATATATCCGATTTCTGTAACATCAGACTTAATCGAGATTTCAATCATACGATGCAGAAGACGTCATAATAAATTTTTCAAATACAAAGTTTATTCTAACAAAGTCAGAAACGGTTTTCTTTATAAAAGCGTGAGTTTTAAGTAAATCTCACAAAAATTAAATAAATAAGTACTACGAAGTGTGTGTCTTACCAGCAATATACTCTTTAATTATGCTTGTAAATATTACTGTCAGGGTGGCTCCCTACAGCCAAAAAGAGCTAAGATAGTTGATATTGTTTGTAAATTAATAATAAAGATATTTTCATTCATATATATAA
>WNNJ02000314.1:0-20732 GCA_012934845.2 Pomphorhynchus laevis
ATAATTTTTATGATACACTGACGATATACTTCCTTACGCTCATACAAACATTGATCACATCACTAGCCTTTCTCTTGCCACAAGCAATTGTCTTTGCTCAATTTCAGTATCTTATCTTCATTAATATGTTCTTAAATTCCCAAAAGTTCAGAGTTTTTTGAACTGCACTTGCGCAAATTGATCCAGATCAATTTATACAAACAGATATTTATTTTATATATAGTCGCAAATGCGCGACTACTTGCTTACAAGCCCACGTATAAGAAAAACAATTGTGAGAAACAAAATAAAATGTAAAATGGATTCGTTGATGAAATTGAAGGAAGTAAATGAGTGGGATGTGGGAAGACGTTAGGGCATAAATGTTGAATGATTCGTTGAAGAGGTATGATAGAATTGTGAGTTGGATAATATGCTGAGGGAATGTATTTCTTCATTTATTGTGGAGGAAGGGTCATGTTACAGGAACGTATACGACGGGGAAGAATTGAAATAAGCTGGTAAAAAGAATTCCAGGCAAGTGGATCAGTGACGATTAAAGAGTGGAGACTAGTTGGTTGAGTGCAGAGTTACGTGGAGAATTGGAGATATACTTGATCGCAGAGCCTAGGTGACAGAGCGCGAATCATCAAGTTAAGCAAGGTGTAATAGACGAAAGCGTTACGAAAGGTAACGCTAACGATATTCAACACGAAATTAATGGTGGGTCAAGATAAGACGGAAATATTATAGAAGATATGGTTGACGCGGCGAAGACGCACGAGAACATGATCAGCATATTTTATATGAATCGGTTTTTCTCAACCCAAAATCTCTTCCTGTAATTGATCATCTGAACTTTCTTGGTTTTCATACATCTCAGAGACTTTCAACACATTAATAATAGACAAATAGATTTCCAAGCATGTCTTACTTTTACCTCTGGCTTGGTTTTTTTAAAATTGACTACTGTCTCAGCACCATCGCTAGCTCATCCAAACTTACCACTTTATCTCTTCACGGTATTTTTAACACTCCAATTCGTATTCTTTTCGATTTTCCATATCTTCATTCACTTTAAATTTTAATTGCCTAATATATTCAAACTTATTAATTTTGTATAACCTTTTATCTCTGCAAAATTCACTTTATTTCTTTTATAAGCCTTCCTTCTCTTGGCCTTATTGGCCAATTTATTTATCTTCACGCTCCTTAAATCTCTTTTTATGTATGTTCCAAATATTCCTAAAACTTATAAGCTACAAAGAAATATAATCCAAAATAGCTAAATCCTATATGTGTTTTATGTACTCCAAACATTTCTGAATCTTGGTAATCGACAAAGCAATATAATCCAAATACTCGATTTTTATTTTACCTCCACAAAGGCTTACAATTCCCCTTATCCCCTGACTCATTTTTACTGCTTACCATGGAGATTAATGGGTATTAAATATTATGGACATGTATTTTTACATTTTGTACTTGATCCAAATTAAATTTGAAAAATTAATTAAATTTTAATTATTAAAATCAAAATATCTTAAATGGGACCTTAATATTTTAGTAATACTCCAGAAATTAGTTTAACACTACATTAACTTTGCATGGCTTGCCATGCCTTTAACCCCCCTCTCCGATCCATTGTTTACTGTGTACCATGGATATTAATTTAATCTTAAAAATAAAGAAATATATTTATTTGTTTCGCCAATTTCTTCGCGACGGCGTTTTTCGCTGCAACGTTTAGGGGTGTTTAATATTACACACATATTATTTTTCTATTTTGTACTCGATGAAATTAAAAAATAATAATTACACCTTATTTATAAAAATAGTAATTTCTTGAATAATGCTATTGGAACATTAATATTTTAGTATGTACTTTACCACTCTAGAATCGAACGCTTGGATAACAAACACACGATCATTTTTGGTTATATGCAAAGTGTTGTATCAAAATGTAAAAAATACAAATATTGTGGTTTTTAGATATGCTTCAACTTTTATAATAATTTTTGGAGAAACTATATTTTTAATATTGAAAAATATTGAAATATTTTGAAAAATAATATTTGAAAAATTAGATTTTTTTTAGTTTTAAATCTTGTTTTTTGAATTAAAAATAAAATAATCTTCATTCATTGGAAAATTCAAAATACAATTTTCAAAATGCATATCTTTTAAATTTAGATTAGATTTTACAATTCTTGAAAAAAGTTAAAATTAAAATATTTTTAAGAGTTTTCCCGAAAAACGTGAAAGTTGAAAGAGCACAACAAATTAAAATATATTTGTGTCTGTTTAAATTTTGATAAAACCCACTATACATAAGCGAAAAAACCCAAATATTAATATGACTCCAAATTTACCGTTTTAACATAAAAAATATATAAAAATAGTTTAAGTTTTTTTGTTATTAAATCTCCTATTCTATACGATGGATTGTTATACTAAGTAAACTAAGTAAACTCACTTATCATTCATTAGTAACTTATCATTAGTAAATGATGTTTACTGAGTAAACATCATTTCGCTATCATCCTTTAAGAAGATATTTTTAACAAATAAAATTTTATATTATTTTTTAATTCTCACTATTTCAGCATTGAAATAATGAGAATTTCACTATTTTAATAATGAAATCATCAAAATGGTTATCTCTATTGGGAATGGGTATAAAGGTTGGCAAGTAATGGGAAGGTAAATAGAGTTAAAATTTTCTGACTATATTTAGCTCATATATTCTTAAAATAAATGGTAGATGACCATTTGAAATCTTATGCGATTTGTGAATGGGCAATGCAAAGATGAAAAAAATCGTGAGGAATGCTACAAAAACCGACATTCTCGAATTTATTGAAATCTTATCAAATATATTTTTAGTGCAAATTACGTAGGAAAGAGTTAGTGTTATGTCGGGGAAAACAATGGGGACATTTTCTATGTCAGGATAGATGACGGCATAAAATATCAAATCCCTTCAACACATTAATCGAAGGCATTATAAAATTCATCTTAGTTAAAAAATAGGCGTCTTGGCTTTGATAATTTGTATCCACAAAATATTTAATACCAATAATTAATAACAATAAAAATTAAACAATAACAATAAAAATGTTTTTTAATTAAAAAACATTTTAATTAAATTTAAATTATTAAAGTTCAAATTTCTTCTTAAATAATGCTAATGGGACCTTAATCCTTTTGTACTTAATCGAACGTTTGAATAACAAATATGAATATTGCTTTATGTCAAAACTTTAAGAAAAATAATTTTTTAACTTAAAAATATTATATTTGATAAAATTGACATTCTTTCAATTACTTCAACGAAAATCAAATTCACGAAACGTTAAGCTGTATCAGGCTCGTGTGGTGCCGAGTCGTAGCCGCGAAATATGCATAGGCCGAGATCGTCCATCAACTCCCTTATGCAAGCTGAATTGTCGCGCTTAATAAAAGATAAAAAATTAATTTTAACGATAAAACCATACGTATAGATATGTAATGCATATGGTGACACCTTTAAAATTATGTTACAATTCCTAAAATATATCGGTCCCCGGTTTTCATTGTAAATTCTTCATTTATACATCTTAAATAGTGATCAAATTGAGTATTCACTAAAAACTTTTAAAGTTTTTAGAGAATGAATATTTTCAGATGAAGATTGCTTCCCAGATTGCATATTTCAAGTTTTATTTCTATAAAATAAAAGGAATCAAAGCGAAAGATTTATTTATCTCGACTTTTAGTTTATATTTTAAAATTGAAGATACATCTTAAATAGTTATCAAATTGAGTATTCTCTGAAAACTTTAAAAGTTTTAAGAAAATGAATATTTTCAGATGAAGATTGCTTCCCAGATTGCATATTTCAAGTTTTATTTCTATAAAATAAAAGGAATCAAAGCGAAAGATTTATTTATCTCGACATTTAGTTTATATTTTAAATCGGACGTTACATCTTAAATAGTTATCAAATTGAGTATTCTCTAAAAACTTTTAAAGTTTTTAGAGAATGAATATTTTCAGATGAAGATTGCTTCCCAGATTGCATATTTCAAGTTTTATTTCTATAAAATAAAAGGAATCAAAGCGAAAGATTTATTTATCTCGACTTTTAGTTTATATTTAAAATCGGACGTTACATCTTAAATAGTTATCAAATTGAGTATTCTCTAAAAACTTTTAAAGTTTTTAGAAAATGAATATTTTCAGATGAAGATTGCCTCCCAGATTACATATTTCAAGTTTTATTTCTATAAAATAAAAGGAATCAAAGCGAAAGATTTATTTATCTCGACTTTTAGTTTATATTTTAAATCGGACGTTACATCTTAAATAGTTATCAAATTGAGTATTCTCTAAAAACTTTTAAAGTTTTTAGAGAATGAATATTTTCAGATGAAGTTTGCTTCCCAGATTGCATATTTCAAGTTTTATTTCTATAAAATAAAAGGAATCAAAGCGAAAGATTTATTTATCTCGACTTTTAGTTTATATTTTAAATAGGACGTTACATCTTAAATAGTTATCAAATTGAGTATTCTCTAAAAACTTTTAAAGTTTTTAGAAAATGAATATTTTCAGATGAAGATTGCTTCCCAGATTGCATATTTCAAGTTTTATTTCTATAAAATAAAAGGAATCAAAGCGAAAGATTTATTTCATCTCGACTTTTAGTTTATATTTTAAATTGGACGTTACATCTTAAATAGTTATCAAATTGAGTATTCACTAAAAACTTTTAAAGTTTTTAGAGAATGAATATTTTCAGATGAAGATTGCTTCCCAGATTGCATATTTCAAGTTTTATTTCTATAAAATAAAAGGAATCAAAGCGAAAGATTTATTTATCTCGACTTTTAGTTTATATTTTAAATCGGACGTTACATCTTAAATAGTTATCAAATTGAGTATTCTCTAAAAACTTTTAAAGTTTTTAGAGAATGAATATTTTCAGATGAAGTTTGCTTCCCAGATTGCATATTTCAAGTTTTATTTCTATAAAATAAAAGGAATCAAAGCGAAAGATTTATTTATCTCGACTTTTAGTTTATATTTTAAAATCGGACGTTACATCTTAAATAGTTATCAAATTGAGTATTCTCTAAAAACTTTTAAAGTTTTTAGAAAATGAATATTTTCAGATGAAGATTGCTTCCCAGATTACATATTTCAAGTTTTATTTCTATAAAATAAAAGGAATCAAAGCGAAAGATTTATTTATCTCGACTTTTAGTTTATATTTTAAATCGGACGTTACATCTTAAATAGTTATCAAATTGAGTATTCTCTAAAAACTTTTAAAGTTTTTAGAAAATGAATATTTTCAGATGAAGATTGCTTCCCAGATTACATATTTCAAGTTTTATTTCTATAAAATAAAAGGAATCAAAGCGAAAGATTTATTTATCTCGACTTTTAGTTTATATTTTAAATCGGACGTTACATCTTAAATAGTTATCAAATTGAGTATTCTCTAAAAACTTTTAAAGTTTTTAGAGAATGAATATTTTCAGATGAAGATTGCTTCCCAGATTGCATATTTCAAGTTTTATTTCTATAAAATAAAAGGAATCAAAGCGAAAGATTTATTTATCTCGACTTTTAGTTTATATTTTAAATAGGACGTTACATCTTAAATAGTTATCAAATTGAGTATTCTCTAAAAACTTTTAAAGTTTTTAGAAAATGAATATTTTCAGATGAAGATTGCTTCCCAGATTGCATATTTCAAGTTTTATTTCTATAAAATAAAAGGAATCAAAGCGAAAGATTTATTCATCTCGACTTTTAGTTTATATTTTAAATTGGACGTTACATCTTAAATAGTTATCAAATTGAGTATTCTCTAAAAACTTTTAAAGTTTTTAGAAAATGAATATTTTCAGATGAAGATTGCTTCCCAGATTGCATATTTCAAGTTTTATTTCTATAAAATAAAAGGAATCAAAGCGAAAGATTTATTTATCTCGACTTTTAGTTTATATTTTAAATCGGACGTTACATCTTAAATAGTTATCAAATTGAGTATTCTCTAAAAACTTTTAAAGTTTTTAGAAAATGAATATTTTCAGATGAAGATTGCTTCCCAGATTGCATATTTCAAGTTTTATTTCTATAAAATAAAAGGAATCAAAGCGAAAGATTTATTTATCTCGACTTTTAGTTTATATTTTAAATCGGACGTTACATCTTAAATAGTTATCAAATTGAGTATTCTCTAAAAACTTTTAAAGTTTTTAGAGAATGAATATTTTCAGATGAAGATTGCTTCCCAGATTGCATATTTCAAGTTTTATTTCTATAAAATAAAAGGAATCAAAGCGAAAGATTTATTCATCTTTACTTTTAGTTTATATTTTAAATTGGACGCGTCATCTTAAATAGTTATCAAATTGAGTATTCACTAAAAACTTTTAAAGTTTTTATAGAATGAATATTTTCAGATGAAGATTGCTTCCCAGATTGCATATTTCAAGTTTTATTTCTATAAAATAAAAGTGAATCAAAGCGAAAGATTTATTTATCTCGACTTTTAGTTTATATTTTAAATCGGACGTTACATCTTAAATAGTTATCAAATTGAGTATTCTCTAAAAACTTTTAAAGTTTTTAGAAAATGAATATTTTCAGATGAAGATTGCTTCCCAGATTGCATATTTCAAGTTTTATTTCTATAAAATAAAAGGAATCAAAGCGAAAGATTTATTCATCTCGACTTTTAGTTTCTATTTTAAATTGGACGTTACATCTTAAATAGTTATCAAATTGAGTATTCACTAAAAACTTTTAAAGTTTTTAGAGAATGAATATTTTCAGATGAAGATTGCTTCCCAGATTGCATATTTCAAGTTTTATTTCAATAATATAAAAGGAATCAAAGCGAAAGATTTATTTATCTCGACTTTTAGTTTATATTTTAAATCGGACGTTACATCTTAAATAGTTATCAAATTGAGTATTCTCCAAAAACATTTTAAAGTTTTTAGAAAATGAATATTTTCAGATGAAGATTGCTTCCCAGATTGCATATTTCAAGTTTTATTTCTATAAAATAAAAGGAATCAAAGCGAAAGATTTATTTATCTCGACTTTTAGTTTATATTTCAAATAGGACGTTACATCTTAAATAGTTATCAAATTGAGTATTCTCTAAAAACTTTTAAAGTTTTTAGAGAATGAATATTTTCAGATAAAGATTGCTTCCCAGATTGCATATTTCAAGTTTTATTTCTATAAAATAAAAGGAATAAAAGCAAAAGATTTATTTATCTCGACTTTTAGTTTATATTTCAAATCGGACGTTACATCTTAAATAGTTATCAAATTGAGTATTCTCTAAAAACTTTTAAAGTTTTTAGAATATGAATATTTTCAGATGAAGATTGCTTCCAGATTACATATTTCAAGTTTTATTTCTATAAAATAAAAGGAATCAAAGCGAAAGATTTTATTTATCTCGACTTTTAGTTTATATTTTAAATCGGACGTTACATCTTAAATAGTTATCAAATTGAGTATTCACTAAAAACTTTTAAAGTTTTTAGAAAATGAATATTTTCAGATGAAGATTGCTTCCCAGATTACATATTTCAAGTTTTATTTCTATAAAATAAAAGGAATCAAAGCGAAAGATTTATTTATCTCGACTTTTAGTTTATATTTTAAATCGGACGTTACATCTTAAATAGTTATCAAATTGAGTATTCTCTAAAAACTTTTAAAGTTTTTGGAAAATGAATATTTTTAGATGAAGATTGCTTCCCAGATTACATATTTCAAGTTTTATTTCTATAAAATAAAAGGAATCAAAGCGAAAGATTTATTTATCTCGACTTTTAGTTTATATTTTAAATCGGACGTTACATCTTAAATAGTTATCAAATTGAGTATTCTCTAAAAACTTTTAAAGTTTTTAGAAAATGAATATTTTTAGATGAAGATTGCCTCCCAGATTGCATATTTCAAGTTTTATTTCTATAAAATAAAAGGAATCAAAGCGAAAGATTTATTTATCTCGAATTTTAGTTTATATTTTAAAATTGAACATACATCTTTAATAGTTATCAAATAAAATAAAATGAATCAAAGCGAAAGATTTATTTATCTCAACTTTTAGTTTATATTTTAAATTGGACGTTACATCTTAAATTGCAGAAATTAAAATGACTAGAATGAATGACTCAAAGAATCATTATAGAAACTAATTCTTTTATTTTATATTTCAATTTTTTATTTTAATTGATTTCAAGTTATATAAAATCTTATAACACTTATTTATTATTTATAATTATTTAATTATTAAAGTTTGATTTAGCATTATTATTTTATTTTTTAATTTTATAATTATATTAGATACGAAGACTCAGTTATCTGATTTGATCGTATATTTTTGAAGAGACGTATCTACGATATAAAGATTATAACGCTAATATATAACGATTGTTAAATACAAGGACATATTTCAAGAGTAATTATTAAGTAAGAAGAATACAAGGTAACTAATACAGAACAGATTGCTAAAACACCAAAATAAAATGGCACGAGATGTAACTAAAGATGAACAGTAGAAGATAGAAGAAAATAAGGACATCCACAATCATTTAGTAACGTATAATATATAAATATAATTTATTTCGCAATCATCGTGTTGTAATGATAGCAGAAACGAGCAAGATATTAGTGGTTTATTTATTCCGTATTTGGTACACCTTTGTCCGAAATTAAGAAATAATAATAATTTTTATACTTTAAGTATCATTATTCCTTGAAACAACTTCTTCGTGAATACGTAGCGTTGCTATTGCTATCCATTATCAACACTAATATAGATATAGCGTGTTTTGAAAGCTGTTATGTATATTTTAAGATAAATTTCATGAGCACTTTAACAATGGAATAATTATTACCTAATTTTGAAAAACGCTCTTACTGACTTTTGCAGTGAATGTAGTATCTAATAATTTTATTAGATTTTAGTTGACTAATCATCTACATTATCGCACTTAACATTCGTTAAATGAAAATTATTATAAACTATCAGGTGTTTCTTCGGTTATTGCGTAGATTGTGAAGTAAAAATTATTCAAATTTCGTGAAACAGTTCTGTTGCGGGCCTAATTTTCCCACAAATCGTACAGAATTGTCAAAATCTGACGTTCTGTAATTGGGTTATTCGAATTTAAGATCAAATAGCTAACAATTCTAATCAATCAAACTATTCATCAATGACAACAAGGTAATAATTGTCTTCAGACTTTTAAGATTTAATTGGTCACGCTAAATTACAAGCCATACATGTGAAGTCATACACGTACGATTTCACAAGCCAAGTTGTATATACTGAAATCAAAATATTTTATTTCTGATGGAAGCACGCTGAATTTATTTTGACATTAAAAATTTTGTAATATTTTTTGAGATACAAAATTATAAAATAGTTGGCAGTAGTGACACTATTATAATTTTTGGAACTCGGATATTGGTGATCTACCCTACGTGAGTATTTGTATCCTGAAGATTAGAATCTTTGATTTTTCATAGTTCGCTCTATAATAAAAAAACACAATTTCTTGGCAAGAAAAAATAAAACTACACAATATTTTTCGTGTCAACCACTTGTCCGGGTGTTGGGTCGCGGAGGCAGTGTACGAAAACAATAAGCAAAAATAACAAAATGAATGTTAAATGTAAGTGTATTTCCTTTATTGGGGTCCCAATATTCCAATAAATGGCAAAACATTTTGATTTTAGAATATTTTATTTAAATATTTTTTAAATCTAAAAATATTACTTAAATATATTTTAATATTTTAAAAATATGTTATTTAAATAGTTTTAAATATAATATTTTAAAATATTATATCCATCGCAATCAAATGTCGGCGTTTTGCATGATAATAATTCGTACTTAATGCAGATTCAAGGCACGTGCATACAAAAGAACAAAATGACAGAACATAAATGTGAACAATGCAGCCATTCAACACTACCACTTGAATACCACCATATTTAGCTACGTTGACTGACTATTTGCTTTTCTTCTTTATCTTTTTGGACTCTGCCTGAATAGCCTCTTTGGTTTGTATTGGAATAATAATAAAACGTGAGCTTAAAATTACCTGCGCTTAAAATTAATAACTTTTTTGAAAACTTAAACTTATTTTTAGGATGTCTATCCGATCAAACAATAGACGGTTTAAGCGCAAATTAATTTGCTATATATAGTTTGGAAATTAAAAAATTCTAATTTACAATAATTAGTAACTATTTTAAATTTTTAAATTTTTTAATTTACAATTATAATTTAATTTATAAAATTAAATTATACGGATATTTATATTCCACAAAAGATCAAAAACTCACCCAAAAATATATTTTCATATAAATTCTTGTACGCATAATTAAACCAAAAATGTCAAAGTACGTTTCGTTTAACCCCAAATCATTAAAATTAAATTTACAATCTAATTTTTTTAGATTTGAAATGAAATTCAAAGATTAGAAAATATAAATTTTTTAAGATTTTAAAACTCGTAAGAATTTTAATTTAGTTTCTTGTAATATGAAACTAATATGAAACTAGCATATGCTATCTATTTTAGATATTTTTAGCAATTTATTATACTAAGGATCAAAGGAAGAAGAAATTATTTTTGATATTTCGCTAACTTCTGTTAGCATCTTCAGAAAATTACAAAATTGTAATTTTCTGAAGATGCTAACAGAAGTTAGTGAAATATCAAAAATAATTTCATATTTTCTTCAAATTACAGATTAACGAAATATCAAAAATAATTTATTCTTCCTTTGATCCAGCTTCAATAATTATTTATCAATAATGGATCAATATCAACTATTTAAAATTTATTAAAGTTTTAAAATTAACGTTTTTTGTGTTATGTAATGCAGAATTTGTTAATAGTCCGACTATATTTTGTTTACAACCATTTTATTTAGCATTTAGAAGTAAATTATATTTTTAGCAATAAATATCGTATTTTTAACGTAACAATGCTGGCATTTTGTAATGGCGCCTTCTTTTAGAATTAATATTTATATGCCAAATATCCTGAATTAATTTTTTCCATTGAATGGTTATTTATGTGCAAATGTCACCGTTCTGTTATTTATATATAAAACGCAGATTATATTTAATATCACTAAATAAAGCCATTTGATTTAGACAACTAACTTTAGGTATACTGTTTTTAACTTCTAATGTATCTAATTATAGTGTAATTGTTTAAAAATGTTAAAATTAACATTTTGTTGTGAATCTATTAAATTTTATCACTATGATCTATTATTGTACAGGTTAATAAATTTCATTATCAGTAATTCTACTATTGTTAAAGTTCTTTTAATCATTATATTTTAATGCTCAATAGTTCTTCTAATCGGTACTTTAAGTAAACACACAAAGATTTAACTTCCCGTACTTTCCTATTCCCGAACAAATGATGTGACCTCGATTGATTTTCTATAATAATACGCTGTGAATTATGCATTTAATTATGCTGTAGTATTATGCTGTATTTTGCTCAATTCGGGTACCATGCCATAAGAGTGGAAATGTGTGCATTTGTATTTTCTGTGGGAATCAATGCGATTCCTTATCGCATGTCTTTAACTATTTCGTGTAGTGGTGTTAGGTTTTCAAGCTAACTTGAAAACCTAACTAACCTAACTTGGTGATATGAGATTTACTATTTAAGGATTATACCTATTAGATGTAAAAAAGAGCATTAATACTTTTATAAATTTATATTGACAGGGAATTGAAGACCAGAACTATTAAGTCCACCGGTTTCTTAGCTAGAATAAATGATATATAATTAATAATTAATTAATTTTTAATTATTATTTATTTTTCTATCGAAAATAATGATTACCTAATGCACAATATTACTTGTTATTTTGCTATTTATAGATAAGTGAGCACTTATTGATTATAATCAATATTTATTCATAAAGTATATTAGTTTCAGCTTGATTTTGTACGTTTTATTGATTTGTAAATTATCCGATAATAAAAGTATATTTCTTAAAAATACGAAGGACTTTGCGACATTACGCGATATTTGCCTTTTAAATTCTAGTAATTGATTCTATTGATTCTATTGACACATTCATTAAGTCTAATTATCCCTAAAGTAATAGCAAAAGCGAATGTTTATTTAATCAATTAATTGCCCATTCTGGAAATTTGAATTTTTAATTTCTGTCAGTTTTATCAGACACGGAAGCTCGTAACGGTTTTTGTGATCTGCATTTTTGCCAATTGTTTCTTTATCAAGAAGAAATTTATAAATTATAAAATTTGAAAATTTTTTAATTTATAAATTTTATAATTTTATTGGTATAAATCAACTGGATTAATATAAATTCAATCAAAATATAAATTTTATATTTTGATTTATTTTGAATCCAACTGTTTTTGCTAATAAATTGACTACAATAAAAACTCGACAAAGTGTATATAAAATATACAAGAACGCTTGGCGCTACGTTGCCACAGTGGAACGCAGGTTGAATCCTAGTGTGGGATTCACCAGTTACCAATCCCGTGGAGTATCTGCGGCCGGCGCAGTCGTCCGATGCTCCGAAGAAAAGAAAAAGGGCCAAATACAGTCGCCTCGACAAGCGCCAGTACAAATTTACTCCCATCGCAGTCGAAACGCTTGGCGCCTTCAGGTCTATCCACAATAAGTTAATGGAATGTCTAGGATCAAAGCTGTCTCTATACACGGGGAAAACGTGCCCACACATGGCTAATGCAACACCTTAACACTCCATACAACGGGGGTAATGTGGTATGTTTCAAAGAAGCAACTGAAGAATATGCACTCGATTTTTTCGTTTAATTTGACAAAGTACAAATCCTCTAACTATTTATAAGCCTATTTACTATTTATAATATTCTTTGTAAATGATACTGACCAAATAACAAAAGTATATTTCTTAAAAATACGAAAGACTTACGAAAATGCATTCTAAATTAATTACAAGTAACTAGGAAATAAAAGTTGCCTGCTACTTGCAATTTTTTATCTTCTTAATATGTAAAGTCAGATCTCTGTCTGAAAGCACCAACGATTTTCATATAATTTTCCAGGACGCTGATCACTATCTATCGAAGTACTAACAAATACGATAGGGAAATTTTGACTCTTATTTCACGAATGTATCAAAGATCAGATATCTTACATAACCTTTCAAGTTTAGCTATTTCGTTCAAATTGTGTTCAACATCGATTATTCTACACGCTATAATACTCCAAAATTCTGTTATCGAAATTAGAAAGTTTTTCAGTCTTTAGTTGTTTTTGATTGCTTCGAACAGGGATTTGAAATAATCGTGTCTCGAGTGAACGGCCCTCCATGTAGAAGTAAACTCTGGTTCCAACTGTTTTTTAAAACTTTATTATTTGTATATTTTATATCAATTTTTAGTGGATCTCTAAGTCAACATTTGATAACATCATCCACTGTAAGTAAAATAGATTATAAAATAAATTAAATTATAAAATAAAATATAAATTACATCAAGAGAAAATAAATTAAAGATTAAATTAGCTTAAAATTAAATTAGCGTTAAAAATATATTGCCTCCATATAATCAGCAACTTATATTGCTTTTATACTTTTAATATTTGGAATATATATTTTATTATCAAAAATATATTGAAGATTTTCAGAAAAGAAGTCAAGCTAAGATTTCACAATTAAATACTAATTAAATATATATTAAAGTATTTATTTAATTAACAGCGTTTACATTGCTTTAGTTAATAAAGTTTGTTCACTCATTTGACCAAATATATTTAAATGCAAATGCAATATGTAAAATTGATAATTTAAGACGATAATATAAAAGACGATATTGCCAACAGCGTTCAGTTCAATCACATAAACAAAACAATTCAGCTAACTGAGTATACGTGTTTAATATAATTATTAAATAAGAATAAATAAATGAATAAATAAATAAAAATAATAATGCTAAATCAATAAATCAAAATTTAATAATTCGAGAATAAATAATTATAAATAATTGCTATAAGATTTTATATAATTTATATCAAGTTAAAATAAAAAATTGAAATTTAAAATAAAAGTCAATTTTTATGAATTGACTAATAAATAACATACGTTGTATCAGAATAAGGATTAGAGTTCATCAGGATGACCTGCTATGCTATCAGGTTTAGGTCCCTAATAGCTATATCGCTGCTTTGTGAAGTTGCGTCATTAAATGATCATTAAATAACTGATCATTTAATGATTATTTTAAATTATCATTAAAAAATGATCATCAAACTTTTAAAAAAATTGATGTTTTATTTTATACATGTTTTAAATTATGAAAAAGTAGTTTCATAATTAATTTTATAAAAACACGGAAGTTTTTATGCACGAAGACGGTTTTTGTGCATTAATATTATTAATAAATAAACCAAAAATTGAAATAGGCAAGCATTATTACAAATTTTTATTATATTTTCTATATAATTTAAATATATTTCTTAATAATATCGTTATTATATAATAATTATATTATAATAGCTATCGCGCTGTTTTGTGTAGTTTCGTAATTAAATGATCATTAAACGAATGATTATTTTAAATGATAGAATAGTATCTCTAATATTTACAGTGGTTTTAGTGTGTAAGCACTGGTTTTATTCTCCTGAAACAGTAAACTGTTAATTATTCATTAACACCAATATATTTCAATAAATTTCACTATTTTAATGTAGATGCTAATTTAAATATTCAAGTTGAATATTAGATCACTTGGTCTCGGATTAGATCATATAAAATAATAAAATAATAGAATTAAATAGTTTTATTATTTTATTATAATATTATTTTAAAGATATCGCACTGTATAAAATTTAATATAATTAAATATTTTTATTATTTATCAATATTTATATATTATGTCTTATTAGTTTATAATATTATCATCGTTAAGAATAACTTTGTAGTGTTATTGTCTATTGTTGATTACTTTCGTCATTTTATTCCCACAAAAAATAAATGATTATCATTAAAATATTCTTGCATTTTGAAATATTTGAGAAATACCTACGTGTAGTTTTTATCTTCTTTCTGTATTTTATTATCATAGCTAACATATATATTGTAATGTAAAATATCTTCAGTGCAGAAAAATGTCCTAAGATGAATGAACATTTTATTTTCGATGTTTACATAAGATATATAAAATTGTATATGTATTACAAAGTTTAGTACATTTGGAGTTTACAAAATATATCAACGTTTGCCAAATAATTTTCACTTGGTCATCGAAATTTCACTAACCCTTTATGCTTTTGATGTTCCGAATAGCAGTTTGAAATACATTCATTTGTTTCTAATGTCATTGTTTGAGTAAGCAAATCGCAATCACTTTGATGTAGCGGGAAACGAATTAAATCAACGAAACAGCCAATCCACATAAATTTTGTCGTAAATATAAATGATCATTGTTATATAATAATTTTTCCAATAATTGACCACCTTTATATACCTGAGCTATCTGTTTGTTTATAATAATAAAGTTTCTTAATAAATAACAACCGATAAGAAATAATTAAAAACGAAACATGGAGAAAAACAATCGAAAACAGCAGTCGTTAAAAATTCGTCCGCTTCTTTAACTTTGTTACAGCCTCAGGTCTAGCATGATCTGAACCCTAGAGCCTATCCAACACGCCGCTCTTCGACTGAACCACCCGGGTCTTTCACCCCGTTAAAGAGTCCAAGCGAGGCGAACTGCTCGGTAATCGCGAGATGAGTAGCCTGAGAAACTTTAGTATTTGTTCTGGGGGACGTCCTCTCGAAAAGAAGACTAATCCTGAGATACCCCAATTACCTCAGAGAGGCACCTGGGTTTTCCCTGTAAACGAAAGATGCTGAGCCCGTTTCAGGGCCCACCTAGCTTTCTTCAGGATACGTTTGAGTATATCCAGTCAGCTTTCACTGACCAACTCACCGTATTGGTGCACCCCAGGTATTTTACTCGACTTGTGAAGGTAGGGAGTGGTTGATTAGTCAATATGGAAGATATAGCTGATAGTGCTAGTCTCTTTAATCTTTTCCTTGTTGCAGGGGCACCATGAAATACAACTACCGGCGATTTAGAGGAGTTGAGAACAAGAATGGATATGGGTAGCTGGTCTTTTAGTCTTAAAAAGAAACAGCTAATGTCCGAGACTACATAATTGTACCTGCATCCAGAGAACAGGGATGTGGTATCATCAGCGTATACCACTATGTTAATTACGTTTAAAATTCTTGAATAGTACAATGGATACAGCAAGATATAAGATAGGAGAAAATGTGGATCCTTGAGGCGCGCCCGTAATAATGTTAAACTGACGCGCATCAGAGTAGTTTTCATGAAGGAATCGCTTGGTGTACAGCAATATCTCCATTCTCTTAACAATTCTTGCACGCAACCAGATGGACCTGAGAGAGGAGATAACGAAGGGAATAGAGATGCGGTCAAATGCAGCAGAAAAGTCGAAGAAAACAGCCACAGCGAGTTAATGACTGTTATCCCGACAAAAATGATGCACTTAACCTATTGCTGAATGGACCAAGTGCCCGTTGACAAATCCATGAAAACTCGGTGGGATAAAGTTACGTCTACTTAAATAGTCGCGGATTCTAAGCGCAAGCGCTTTTTCGTAGACGGAGATGATCGAGTTTGTAATCGAAATGGGCCGTAGGTCTTTAGGACATGAGACCGGATTACGTTTGGGTAAAAAATTCTACGACTAATATTTACGCCGGCTACATCGGATGGTGAGGCTAAAAGCATTGTGACGGCCAATTCTCTTCTTTGATCGGCTGTTAAAGCTGACAGACTCGAGAAGATAATGGAGTCTCTGGTCCTGAAGTCACACCAAGGCGGGATTGGTTGAGGTGATTGAGTGGCTTCATTATTATGTAGGATAGTGACTTCTCCAAGATATTATCAAGACCTATTTTACCAATCCAACCCAAGGCTCTGTCCCTCCAACAGACAAACTTCTCCTTCTTGCTAGGTGGGCCCTGAAACGGACCCAGCATCTGTCATTGAAAGGGAAAACCCAGGTGCTCATCTGGGGCACTTGGGCTATCTCTGGGTTAGTTTTTTTTCTAGAGAACGTTCCCCATAGCAAAGGCTAAGGTTTATCAAGCTCTTGCTCTCTTGTTTACCCAGCATAATCAGCCTTAATTGAACTCTTCGGGAGGGTGAAAGACCCCGGGTGGTTTAGTCGGAAGTCGGCGTGTTGGATTAGCTGGAGTGCTCAAATCCCACCGGACCTGAGGCCATAAAGATAAGGGACTTTTTAACAGAATTGAAAAAAGAAGAATTATCTGACATGTCTTTTTTCTTTTCTTTAACTGACAATCTATTATCCGGCATGTATTATTTTTGTTTAAGAAAATTTAAACAGTTTATTTTAAGAAAATAAACCACTTTGACAGCATCAAATATCACCACCTTCGATCCCCGGCTATGTACCGTAAGAGTGTCCGAATGAATCGTCACAAGAAAAAATTGTGACGAAATTGTGAAATAGTTTGTAAAAATTAGTAATAATTTTTCACATAAGAAAATTATTTTCTATTTTATTAGAAAAATTGGGTGACCGCCAAACGTTAGTGGAACTAATACCTGTTTTAATTATGTTTGGTACACGCAATTGATATTTCTTAAGTTGCACTTTAATAAAGTATGTGATTAAATTACATTGTATTGAAAAATATAATTTGTTATCACTAAACAACGCAAGTAATTTGTTGTTTGTACATATGTGTTATGGAATAGCGGCAGATGAGCCTTTAGTCAAAGCTTTCTATTTATCGCTTAATATTTCGAAGTAACCTAATTTTCAGAATAATCTCCTGTTAAAGTAATTCTCTAATCTCCTCTACGATCAGACCTTCGAATTAGCGATATCAGATCACTTCTTTCAAGGCAATGTACTGTAATTTAATCACACAGTTCTTTAAAGTGTATCATGGGGTTACGTGCTTTAAACCTGATTGTCTATCAGGGGAGGGATTCTTTGAATCAGATTACTCCTGAAGCTATGTTTACATTGTTATAACATGTTTGTATTTGAAATATGTTTTATAAATGCTTTGCTTTTAAGAAACCATTAATTAATGTTTTAATGATTAATGCATTTATTAATAAATTGAATTAATTATAGATTAATTTAATTATTAATTTCTTTTTGCCCTCCGTGTCACAATGAAATATGCAAGAAACGTAATTATTCGTAAGAATGTAGTTATTAATAAATTAAATTAATGATTAATTTATTTAATTATTATTCCAAAACATTAATTTCTTGAGTGGCATGAATAATGCAATTTGTTAACTACAATGTATTTTGAATCACTTTATTCTTTCCTTTAGTTTTGTAAATTTACCTGAACGAATAAACTTGTTTTATTCCAAAAAAATACAATATTTTGATATTTTGTTAAAATGAATTATATTAATGTAATTATAATGATTTACATTGAAGATATTTAAGTTATCCATTTCCCTGAATTGGTGAACCCCAGATATCTTACTCGACTTGTGAAGGAGGGGAGTGGTTGGTTGTTTATTATGGAAGAGAGAGCAGGGAGTGCTAGTCTCTTAAGATTTTTCTTTGTGGTAGGGGCGCCATGAAAGACAACCATCTGCGATGTTTCGGAGTTTAAAATAAGATTGGAAGGGGTAAGCTGGTCTTCTAATCTTAAAAAGAAACGGCTGATGTCCAAGACTACATCTTTGCACCTGCGTCCAGAAAACAGGGCTGTGGTATTATTAGCGTATACCACGATATGTTGTTCACGTTTAAAATTCTTGAATAGTACAATGGAGCCAGCAAGATATAAGACAGGAGAAAGTTTGTGGCCTTGCGGCACACCTGTAATAGGGTTGAACTGACGAACATCTGGATCGTCTTCATAAAGAACCTCTTGGTGTACAGCAGTATCTCCACCCTGTTAACAATTTTTTGCAGGCAATCCCGGGGGACCTAAGATACCACATATATTTTGCCTAAGAAAATCTATTATTGTATAGGAAGTTAAATCAATTTTGTGTTTTTCCATGTTTAAATCCTATCATTCGACATATTTTTGTAAATATATCCAAGTCACTCAGGATACAGTATTTTAAAAAAGTATCATTACATATTTACTGTTCGTAATTTAGATGAACATCATAAATGTTGTGTTCATAAACATAATTATAGTTTTAATAAGATTTACCCAATAACTTAAGTAGATTTACAAGTTAATCTAATTAGGTTGAGAAGTAGGGGCCGAAACCTGATAAGACAGGATCTCCCTGATAAGCTCTAATCTTTATTATCTAATAACTGGTATATTATATATTGACCGATTCATAAAAATTCCGAGGTATAAAAATCCCAAGTTATAAAAAATCTAAAGATCACGATATTCACATTTTTTCATTTATTTATAGTACAAGGTACGTTGACTCAGGAAACTGCTCTGTTATTTCTATTTTAAAAATATTTCTCAAATTTCTCAATATTCACCTTTTTAATTAGATATTTTCTAATTATCATTCTTAAATGATAGCATCTTGTATTTTAAAACTTGTGTGATTTCGCTATATTTCAAAATAAGTCACAATTACGTATTAAAGTATGCAGATAGAAACTCTATCATTTGATTAACATTATGATATTGGTAAGAGTAAACACCAGCAAAGCTTTTACTGGATTAAAGGATTTAAAGATATCGCCCAGAAAACGACGAGGGTTAATGCATTCTACAATATTTTATACGAACATTAAAACCACTTCATTTGCACTGAGAATGCCATATGTCAAGTCTTGCTGGTACTTCAAAGCAGCATACATGTTTAAAAGATTCATCAGGTCAGCAATTAAATACTTGATATGGACTTATATATTAACATATGGCAGTATTTATAAATGAACTTATAACAGGTAAACCGTCTTAAGTTGCATTATTAGGTATTAATAAGTAATTAGTTTTAAATTATCTCTATTCTTTGGTACATTACAACAAGCATACATTTTGATCAACTTATAAATTATACCTCTTTGCTCCCAATAAAATTGATCGGACTGACCATATATTGGAAATGTGAAATAAAATCATAATTGTCTGTATTTACCCTAACATTTTTGAATGCATCATGAATTGTTTATTCCTAAAAATCGGGTTCCGTCTAGGGTTTGATATTCTGCTGTATTCCGAACTATGATGGTTGATTATGTACCCATGTATCATGTGTCCACTTTATATACATTTCATGCACGATTAATTCGTTATAACAGGTTAACCGTTTAAAGTTGAATTATTAGGTATGTGATGAATGATATTTAATTTCTGTATTTAGAAAGCGAATGCAAAAATATTAATGCAATGGACGAGAAATACACATTCAAAAGGCATTTGAACATATCTTTAAAATTAAAATTAATATTAATTTACAATTAAAATTTAACTACGTCAATATTAATTTAAAATTAAAATTAAACTACATCAATATTAATATTAAGAGAATATATTATTAAGCGCCAGTACGCAGGTTAATTAGTTTTTTGTTGCTATTTAGTTTTCTCTTTGTACATTTATTATTTGCCCGGCAAAAAGACAAATCGAGACTCAATAAAATTCTTCGATATTTAATAATATATATTATATTATATTTTGGCCAATATATAACATAATACTAT
>WNNJ02003115.1:0-115567 GCA_012934845.2 Pomphorhynchus laevis
ATATATATATATATATATATATATATATATATATATATATATATATATATATATATATATATATATATTGTTGCCGGGTACTCATCATTTCGATGCTGAAGTGGTCGTCTAGTAGTGACATGGTGATTGAAAGTCGTAAATCTAAGTCCAGTCTATCAAGCAACACCATTTAGTATAAATGCCGTATTTCGTAAGAAATCCTGGACCGTTGTCTACTCAGCACATCCGTGCACTACTATTATACCTGTCGTATCCATATGGGATCCAACGAGTGCTGCGACAATTCAGCAACAACCTCTGTCTAGTGTTTAAGGATGGTCCGCACAGCAATTCGATCTGGTTAAGTGCGTAAGCCTCAGACAATTAAGCAAAGTGTCGGAAACGCCTTTACTCACAATGTCACACAGGCAACCGAAACGACCAGTGTGTACCTAATTCTACTGATAAGTGTTGCCGGGTACTCATCATTTCGATGCTGAAGTGATCGTACAGAAGTGACATGGTGATTGAAAGTCGTGAATCTAAGTCCAGTCTATCGAGCAACACCATTTAATATAAATACCGTATTTCGCAAGAAATCCTGGACCGTTGTCTACTCAGCACATCTATGCACTACTATTATACCTGCCGTATCCATTTAGGATCCAACGAGTGCAGCGACAATTCAGCAACAACCTCTGCCTAGTGTTTAAGGATGGTCCGCACAGCAATTCGATGTTGTTAAGAGCGTAAGCCTCAGACAGTTAAGCAAAGTGTCGGAAACGCCATTATTCACAATGTCACACAGGCAACCGAAACGACCAGTGTGTACCTCATTCTACTGATGAGTGTTGCCGGGTACTAATCATTTCGATGCTGACGTGGTCGTCTAGAAGTGACATGGTGATTGAAAGTCGTGAATCTAAGTCCAGTCTATCAAGCAACACCATTTAGTATAAATGCCGTATTTCGTAAGAAATCCTGGACCGGGGTCTACTCAGCACATCCGTGCACTATTATACCTGTCTTATCCATATAGGATCCAACGAGTGCAGCGACAATCCAGCAACAACCTCTGCCTAGTGTTTAAGGATGGTCCGCACAGCAATTCGATCTTGTTAAGAGCGTAAGCCTCAAACAATTAAGCAGTGTCGGAAACGCCATTATTCACAATGTCACACAGGCAACCGAAACGACCAGTGTGTACCTCATTCTACTGATGAGTGTTGCCGGGTACTAATCATTTCGATGCTGAAGTGGTCGTCTAGAAGTGACATGGTGATTGAAAGTCGTGAATCTAAGTCCAGTCTATCAAGCAACACCATTTAGTATAAATGCCGTATTTCGAAAGAAATCCTGGACCGTTGTCTACTCAGCACATCTATGCACTACTATTATACCTGCCGTATCCATTTAGGATCCAACGAGTGCAGCGACAATTCAGCAACAACCTCTGCCTAGTGTTTAAGGATGATCCGCACAGCAATTCGATCTTGTTAAGAGCGTAAGCCTCAAACCATTATGCAAAGTGTCGGAAAAGCCATTATTCACAATGTCACACAGGCAACCGAAACGACCAGTGTGTACCTCATTCGACTGTTGAGTGTTGCCGGGTACTAATCAATTCGATGCTGAAGTGGTCGTCTAGAAGTGACATGGTGATTGAAAGTCGTGAATCTAAGTCCAGTCTATCAAGCAACACCATTTAGTATAAATGCCATATTTCGTAAGAAATCCTGGACCGTTGTCTACTCAGAACATCTATGCACTACTATTATACCTGCCGTATCCATTTAGTATCCAACAAGTGCAGCGACAATTCAGCAACAACCTCTGCCTAGTGTTTAAGGATGGTCCGCACAGCAATTCGATCTTGTTAAGAGCGTAAGCCTCAAACAATTAAGCAAAGTGTCGGAAACGCCATTATTCACAATGTCACACAGGCAACCGAAACGACCAGTGTGTACCTCATTCTACTGATGAGTGTTGCCGGGTACTAATCAATTCGATGCTGAAGTGGTCGTCTAGAAGTGACATGGTGATTGAAAGTCGTGAATCTAAGTCCAGTCTATCAAGCAACACCATTTAGTATAAATGCCATATTTCGTAAGAAATCCTGGACCGTTGTCTACTCAGCACATCCGTGCACTACTATTATACCTGCCGTATCCATTTAGGATCCAACGAGTGCAGCGACAATTCAGCAACAACCTCTGCCTAGTGTTTAAGGATGGTCCGCACAGCAATTCGATCTTGTTAAGAGCGTAAGCCTCAGACAATTAAGCAAAGTGTCGGAAACGCCTTTATTCACAATATCACACAGGCAACCGAAACGACCAGTGTGTACCTCATTCTACTGATGAGTGTTGTCGGGTACTCATCATTTCGATGATGAAGTGGTCGTCTAGAAGTGACATGGTGATTGAAAGTCGTGAATCTAAGTCCAGTCTATCAAGCAACACCATTTAGTATAAATGCCGTATTTCGTAAGAAATCCTGGAGCGTTGTCTACTCAGTACATCCGTGCACTACTATTATACCTGACGTATCCTTTTAGGATACAACGAGTGCAGCGACAATTCAGCAACAACCTCTGCCTAGTGTTTAAGGATGGTCCGCACAGCAATTCGATCTGGTTAAGAGCGTAAGCCTCAGACAATTAAGCAAAGTGTCGGAAACGCCTTTATTCACAATGTCACACAGGCAACCGAAACGACCAGTGTGTACCTCATTCTACTGATGAGTTGTTGCCGGGTACTAATCATTTCGATGCTGAAGTGGTCGTCTAGTAGTGACATGGTGATTGAAAGTCGTAAATCTAAGTCCAGTCTATCAAGCAACACCATTTAGTATAAATGCCGTATTTCGTAAGAAATCCTGGACCGTTGTCTACTCAGCACATCCGTGCACTATTATACCTGTCGTATCCATATGGGATCCAACGAGTGCTGCGACAATTCAGCAACAACCTCTGCCTAGTGTTTAAGGATGGTCCGCACAGCAATTCGATCTGGTTAAGTGCGTAAGCCTCAGACAATTAAGCAAAGTGTCGGAAACGCCTTTACTCACAATGTCACACAGGCAACCGAAACGACCAGTGTGTACCTCATTCTACTGATGAGTGTTGCCGGGTACTCATCATTTCGATGCTGAAGTGGTCGTCTAGAAGTGACATGGTGATTGAAAGTCGTGAATCTAAGTCCAGTCTATCAAGCAACACCATTTAGTATAAATGCCGTATTTCGAAAGAAATCCTGGACCGTTGTCTACTCAGCACATCTATGCACTACTATTATACCTGCCGTATCCATTTAGGATCCAACGAGTGCAGCGACAATTCAGCAACAACCTCTGCCTAGTGTTTAAGGATGATCCGCACAGCAATTCGATCTTGTTAAGAGCGTAAGCCTCAAACAATTAAGCAGTGTCGGAAACGCCATTATTCACAATGTCACACAGGCAACCGAAACGACCAGTGTGTACCTAATTCTACTGATAAGTGTTGCCGGGTACTCATCATTTCGATGCTGAAGTGATCGTACAGAAGTGACATGGTGATTGAAAGTCGTGAATCTAAGTCCAGTCTATCGAGCAACACCATTTAATATAAATACCGTATTTCGTAAGAAATCCTGGACCGTTGTCTACTCAGCACATCTATGCACTACTATTATACCTGCCGTATCCATTTAGGATCCAACGAGTGCAGCGACAATTCAGCAACAACCTCTGC
The DNA here is from genome assembly GCA_012934845.2 of Pomphorhynchus laevis. NCBI lineage: Eukaryota > Metazoa > Acanthocephala > Palaeacanthocephala > Echinorhynchida > Pomphorhynchidae > Pomphorhynchus > Pomphorhynchus laevis. The sequence goes on from WNNJ02003115.1 coordinate 3,713, forward strand.
CTAGTGTTTAAGGATGGTCCGCACAGCAATTCGATGTTGTTAAGAGCGTAAGCCTCAGACAGTTAAGCAAATTGTCGGAAACGCCATTATTCACAATGTCACACAGGCAACCGAAACGACCAGTGTGTACCTCATTCTACTGATGAGTGTTGCCGGGTACTAATCATTTCGATGCTGAAGTGGTCGTCTAGAAGTGACATGGTGATTGAAAGTCGTGAATCTAAGTCCAGTCTATCAAGCAACACCATTTAGTATAAATGCCGTATTTCGTAAGAAATCCTGGACCGTTGTCTACTCAGCACATCCGTGCACTATTATACCTGTCGTATCCATATAGGATCCAACGAGTGCAGCGACAATCCAGCAACAACCTCTGCCTAGTGTTTAAGGATGGTCCGCACAGCAATTCGATCTTGTTAAGAGCGTAAGCCTCAAACAATTAAGCAGTGTCGGAAACGCCATTATTCACAATGTCACACAGGCAACCGAAACGACCAGTGTGTACCTCATTCTACTGATGAGTGTTGCCGGGTACTAATCATTTCGATGCTGAAGTGGTCGTCTAGAAGTGACATGGTGATTGAAAGTCGTGAATCTAAGTCCAGTCTATCAAGCAACACCATTTAGTATAAATGCCGTATTTCGTAAGAAATCCTGGAGCGTTGTCTACTCAGTACATCCGTGCACTACTATTATACCTGACGTATCCATTTAGGATCCAACGAGTGCAGCGACAATTCAGCAACAACCTCTGCCTAGTGTTTAAGGATGGTCCGCACAGCAATTTGATCTGGTTAAGAGCGTAAGCCTCAGACAATTAAGCAAAGTGTCGGAAACGCCATTATTCACAATGTCACACAGGCAACCGAAACGACCAGTGTGTACCTCATTCTACTGATGAGTGTTGCCGGGTACTAATCATTTCGATGCTGAAGTGGTCGTCTAGTAGTGACATGGTGATTGAAAGTCGTAAATCTAAGTCCAGTCTATCAAGCAACACCATTTAGTATAAATGCCGTATTTCGTAAGAAATCCTGGACCGTTGTCTACTCAGCACATCCGTGCACTATTATACCTGTCGTATCCATATGGGATCCAACGAGTGCTGCGACAATTCAGCAACAACCTCTGCCTAGTGTTTAAGGATGGTCCGCACAGCAATTCGATCTGGTTAAGTGCGTAAGCCTCAGACAATTAAGCAAAGTGTCGGAAACGCCTTTACTCACAATGTCACACAGGCAACCGAAACGACCAGTGTGTACCTCATTCTACTGATGAGTGTTGCCGGGTACTCATCATTTCGATGCTGAAGTGGTCGTCTAGAAGTGACATGGTGATTGAAAGTCGTGAATCTAAGTCCAGTCTATCAAGCAACACCATTTATTATAAATGCCATATTTCGTAAGAAATCCTGGACCGTTGTCTACTCAGAACATCTATGCACTACTATTATACCTGCCGTATCCATTTAGTATCCAACGAGTGCAGCGACAATTCAGCAACAACCTCTGCCTAGTGTTTAAGGATGGTCCGCACAGCAATTCGATCTTGTTAAGAGCGTAAGCCTCAAACAATTAAGCAAAGTGTCGGAAACGCCATTATTCACAATGTCACACAGGCAACCGAAACGACCAGTGTGTACCTCATTCTACTGATGAGTGTTGCCGGGTACTAATCATTTCGATGCTGAAGTGGTCGTCTAGAAGTGACATGGTGATTGAAAGTCGTGAATCTAAGTCCAGTCTATCAAGCAACACCATTTATTATAAATGCCATATTTCGTAAGAAATCCTGGACCGTTGTCTACTCAGAACATCTATGCACTACTATTATACCTGCCGTATCCATTTAGTATCCAACGAGTGCAGCGACAATTCAGCAACAACCTCTGCCTAGTGTTTAAGGATGGTCCGCACAGCAATTCGATCTGGTTAAGAGCGTAAGCCTCAGAAATTAAGCAAAGTGTCGGAAACGCCTTTATTCACAATGTCACACAGGCAACCGAAACGACCAGTGTGTACCTCATTCTACTGATGAGTGTTGCCGGGTACTAATCATTTCGATGCTGAAGTGGTCGTCTAGAAGTGACATGGTGACTGAAAGTCGTGAATCGAAGTCCAGTCTATCAAGCAACACCATTTAGTATAAATGCCGTATTTCGTAAGAAATCCTGGACCGTTGTCTACTCAGCACATCCGTGCACTACTATTATACCTGCCGTATCCATTTAGGATCCAACGAGTGCAGCGACAATTCAGCAACAACCTCTGCCTAGTGTTTAAGGATGGTCCGCACAGCAATTCGATCTGGTTAAGAGCGTAAGCCTCAGACAATTAAGCAAAGTGTCGGAAACGCCTTTATTCACAATGTCACACAGGCAACCGAAACGACCAGTGTGTACCTCATTCTACTGATGAGTGTTGCCGGGTACTAATCATTTCGATGCTGAAGTGGTCGTCTAGAAGTGACATGGTGATTGAAAGTCGTGAATCTAAGTCCAGTCTATCAAGCAACACCATTTAGTATAAATGCCGTATTTCGTAAGAAATCCTGGACCGTTGTCTACTCAGCACATCCGTGCACTACTATTATACCTGCCGTATCCATTTAGGATCCAACGAGTGCAGCGACAATTCAGCAACAACCTCTGCCTAGTGTTTAAGGATGGTCCGCACAGCAATTCGATGTTGTTAAGAGCGTAAGCCTCAGACAATTAAGCAAAGTGTCGGAAACGCCTTTATTCACAATGTCACACAGGCAACCGAAACGACCAGTGTGTATCCTCATTCTACTGATGAGTGTTGCCGGGTACTCATCATTTCGATGCTGAAGTGGTCGTCTAGAAGTGACATGGTGATTGAAAGTCGTGAATCTAAGTCCAGTCTATCAAGCAACACCATTTAGTATAAATGCCGTATTTCGTAAGAAATCCTGGAGCGTTGTCTACTCAGCACATCCGTACACTACTATTATACCTACCGTATCCATTTAGGATCAAACGAGTGCCTTATCCGAGACTTATCCGAGATTCGAGCTTTCGCTATTCGTACTTGGCTTGCGCTCATGACTGCGAGGCTACGAATCCAGGATTACCAGATTTCACACAGTATATGAAACTTTCCATCATGATAGCCAGAAACTGCATTGTCCGAGATTCTTCTCTGGCATGCTTATTATAGATTTTATCGTATGAGATCATGAAGATCGATTGAAATCGGGGCTGGTGATCTTTTGATAGATGCTTATTTATGTAATGAATAGTTGCTAGGTCACACGAGGTGACTTTCGCATTGAAAACCAGCTACAGAATCCTTCCTTCATGATATCCAATTCCATACACCCTGACTACTAACGGCCACATTGCCACAGCCGTGTTCGTTTCGCCCGCTTTTTGATAGCGACAGCTCGAATCTCGGATAAGTCAAATTTCAAAAGGCGAATAGTTGGTAGTCCGCCTTCTGATGAGCCCGGGGCTACCAACATGTGGCAAAATCCTGAAATTTCAGCTCCTGAAATCTGGAGCTGAAAGGTCCAGATTTCAGGAGCTGAAAGTCCAGATTTCAGGAGCTGAAATCTGGAGCTGAAATCTGGAACTGAAATCTGGAACTGAAATCTGGATCTGAAATCTGGAACTGAAATTGTATGTTTATTAGAAACCAAAATTGTTTTAAGGTCAAAATTGTTTTATACGATGACAACATGCCAGAAATCATGATGGATCGAGGTGCTATCGAGACACGTATTGCATTCTCCAATTCTTCTTTCAACCTACTAGGCACGGCATACATATATCCTTTGTTTCTCTGCAAATTCCGCCAAACATCCTGGATATAAATTGACTGAATATACAAATTGTCTTGATAATAAATACTTACAATATTTGTAGAATAGAATAGAATTTATTTAGAGTGACCTTTGTGGTAAAATAGAACCATTTACAGGCCCACTATAAAAATTAAAAGACAAGTTTACGTCCGATGAATGTTTGAACTTGTATGTAGAGTTATTGAATTGATTGCGGCTGAAAGTGTTATTTTAGTTCGTTTGCAAGAAGTATGGCGATCAAGGAAGTTTTGAAGTGTTTAAGCGACGTCAATGATTTTGTGTCTCGAGGAAGTTTGTTCCAGAGGCGTGGTGCAGCGATGTTGAACGCACGATATCCGTGATTACCGTTGTGACTGGGGACGAAAAGCGAGTAGGAGCGATGACTTCTTAGGGAGAGACCAGTCGTCATATAGGATGCGCTATCAGGAAGATATAGATAAGGAGGGTTGTGCCGGAATTTGATTTGCCATGCAAGTGTGAGAATTTGAGAGGTTATGCGGCTCGGAATGTCGAGCCAGTTAAGGATGCGGAGGATGTTGGAGATGTGGTCGTACTTGCGAAGGCGGAAGATGACTATAGCAGCCGTGTGCAGAATCCTTTGTAAATAGTGAAATTGATATGCTGGACAGTTTACGAGAAGACCTAAGCAATATTCTAGATGAGGCATGAAAAGGCTGGAGATTAAAATAGCTGTCGATTTGACGTCGAGGTTTCTACGGACACTTCGAATGTCACGGAGGATGAGGGAGCATGAACTGATCTTGCTACGAATGAAAGGCAGAAACGAAAGATTATTGTCAAAAGGGACACCGAGGATTGTCATGATAGTCACTTCTGGTAGACGGAAATTTTGTATGAATACTGGAAAATCGAGGGTGTAAGAGTGGCGCGGTGTTATCCACATCATGTTAGATTTCTCGTTGTTTAAAAGCATATGGATTGAACAAAGATATGCGTGAATAGCAGAGAGGCAAGCCGATGCATCGGAAGCGAGGTTGGATGCAGATGTTATTGTGCATGATGCATATATTACTATATCGTCAGCGTACTGAATAACTTCAAAGCCGAAAGGGACCACGATGGAAGATAAATCACCAAAGAAGAAGGGTGAAAAGAAGCGGCCCTGAAACGGGTCATTGTGGTACACCGCAGCTGAGAGGAACCGGCGCAGAATAGTTGGAGTTGGAGACTACGTGATAAGAGCGATTTGAGAGGTAGGATTTGTACCAAGAAATGACATGAGACGAGAAGCAGTAACGTTGTCTGAGACATGAGAGAAGTATAGTGTGATCAACTACATCAAAGGCGGAGGATAAATCAAGTGAAATTACAAGGCTTACTAGATGTTTGTCAAGAGCAAGAAGTAGATCATTGGAGAGTTTTGTGCATGCGGTCATAGTAGAATGTTGTGGTCGATATGCTGATTGAAAAGGTGGAAACATAGAATTTGATGATATGTAGTTGCTTACCTGTCTGAGGATGATACGCTCGAAAAGTTTTGAGATGGTCGCAAGGTTTGATATTGGTCTATAAGAGGAGGCGGAACTTGGATCAAGATGATGCTTCTTTAATAATGGGCGAACTATGGCATGTTTGAACGACGAAGGGTAGTGTGATAAATGGATAGACATGTTGAAGACACTTGTGAGATAAGGGCTGATGGTGTAACTTAGTAACTTTAGAATGTATGTTGGAACAGGATCGAGAGGAGAGGTTGAATTGGGTAATCGTGCTAGGGCATCAGATACGCTTTCGATAGATAAAAGTGAAAAGTGAAACAGTTCAGTATGATATGGGGCAAGGTAGGAGAAACTAGAAGATAATGGTACGTGGATTGAGGTCAAAGTTCGAGCTATTTTGCGTTGCAAATGAGATGCGAATTGGTTGGAAGTGATAGAGATAGACGTGACGGATTTGTTTCTACCCAAAAGGTTATTAATGGATTTCCACGCGTATTGATGATTGTCACGCAAAGATGTTTTGCTTTGCCAGTACGAGGAGCATTTTGAGTTCAAAAGATATCGGTATTTGCTTCAAAATTCGAGGTATTCTGACCTTAAAAAAATTTGGTTTCTAATAAACATACAATTTCAGTTCCGCTCGCTTCGCTCGCGGTAAATCTTGTCCACCAAGATTGTAAAACAATCAAACTACAATCTTCGACGACAACCAACGACAACTTTCGACGACAACTAACGACAACCATCGACAACCATCCGCTTGACAATTATCGACAACCATCGACGACATCCGCTCGCTACTTACAAGTAACGACTTGCAGACTAACGGAGTTTAAACATTCTTGATTATAACTAACTAATTAACATTTTATTATGGCAAAGAGAAAGCTAACTAAAAATGTCGGCCAGCAACTCAAGTCCGTCAAGGAAGCTTACATCGAAAAGCAAATTGGATGCGACAACAAGAACTGCAATGTTTGGACTCACGTTGCCATTCCTTTCACTGACGAGGACAACGTTTTAAATCGGAATTTCCTCTGCGGCTTCTGTTGTGCTGCCCTCGTAGGTAAGCTAATGAAGAATGACCACTCAAACGGTGGAGACGTTCTGAACGCTAACAAAACAGATTTGTGCTCAATAAATAAACTTGATATCTCTCAGTCGACTCAGACCGCTGTTATACATGGAACATCAACAAACGACAACATATCTTCCAATCTATCGTCGTCATCCGTTTGCTTACTAACTCCTTGGTCATCTATGAAACCCGTTCTTGAAACTTCTCAAACACACACTCCTCCTTTAACTACCGGATAAAACTTCCCTTAATCTTCATCTTCCTAACAATGCAAACAGTAAAGGCCTTCATCTCGTACCTCATTTTTCCTATTCATCCCCATATCTAAAAACATCTCATACTTCTTTCTTCTTGTAACGTACTCCTTACTCTACCTCTACCGTATCACTTCTCAATAATTTACATCCTTCTGTCAAAATTATCTCCAGTAACATCTCCGTTCAACCTATTCAACAATCCACTTCTGTCACACATGCTCCAACCGTATCACCTATTAATAATTTACATCCTTCCGTCATAATCATCTCCAGTAACATCTCCGATCAACCGATTCAACACTCCACTCCTGTCACACATGCTCCAAACTATCGTAAATCTTCGCTTAGCACCCATGTCGTTCCTACGTTTATCTGCTCTTCTGCCTCTACTGCTACCAGGTATTTCCGTCCACCACTACGTAATCGTTTTCCTTCGCGCGATCGATGCATTATCATATCTAATTTAAAGGTTTCCGAATCTGCTTCTCCTCAATGTCGCCTCGATGATGATGTATCTGCTTTGAGGTCTATCCTAGCAACCATTCTTCCTGATAATAATCCATCCCTCTTCAATAATATCGCTCCTGTATCTTTGATCCGTTTAAACAAATCCACTAAATCCAATCATCTCAGTCCTCCACTCTTAAAAATCGTTTTCCGACATAGTTCACACGCCTCTTCTGTACTCTCCCAAAGTTTTAAACTTCTTACCACTTCGTCTACTTGCCGTATCTTTCCTGACCGCTCCCCTTCTGATATAGCCCAGCTCAATTTAGCTCGCATTGAGAAACATCGACGTGAAACAAACGGCGAGTCATCCTTATCTATACGTCAAATCAACGGAAATTTTCACGTTGTACACACAAGGCCAAAAATTCGATGGCGTCCCATCTCTCCCCCTTGTCTTGTTCGCTAGTCAATCTCGCTCCTAAGCATACTTTTCGTCTTAGTCTATTCAACACTCGCTCCATTCTTCATAAAGCTGATATGCTTCTCGATATCTTCGATCAATTATCTATCGATATTCTCTGCATTACCGAATCCTGGCACTCTGACTCCGACGATCTTGCTATTCGTCGTCTATGTCGCTCTGGTTGTTCTTTAGTTGAATCAGCTCGTCCAATTGCCTCTCATACATCTACTGCTTCTAACCATGGCGGTATTGTTGCCATTGCTCGTCCGCCAGTGTCTTTACGTAAAATTAACGTTAACATCCGTTACACCTCGTTCGAATTACTCATATGCAAATTATCAACACCTTTCCCTCTGGAACTTGTGATTGTATACCGTCCAGGTTCAGTTGCCCCCTCACGTATCTTCTTTAACGACCTTGCATATCTTATATCTCACTGTTCATTGTCTTATACCCCTTCTTTTGTTCTCGGTGACTTTAACATTCGTCTTGATCGCCCGGCTGACTCTGACTCTATCACTTTAACAAATCTTTTTTCTGATTTTAACTATAAATTACTTTCAACAAGCCCAACTCATATTCTCGGCGGTGCTCTCGACATCATTGCTGCCTCTATCTGCTTCAATGACTATACTTCCTTGACAATTACTGATCCCGGTTTGTCCGATCACTTCCTTGTCACTCTTACTCTTAATCGTCCCCATCCTCCTTCTCCGCCTCCACCAATATTCACACCAAGTCGACCCTGAAAACTTCTCGATATCCCTATTCTCTGCACAGCCTTACTCAATTCTTCACTCTTTTCACTTCCTCTTAACTACCTCTCTCCCGATGATCTCTGCATTCTGTTTGATTCTGAACTTATGTCTATTATCAATAAACTTCTGCCTAGTCGACTCCGACGCTCTCAGCGCTTGCGCCATGCTCCCTGGTTCGATTCTGACTGTAGTCTTTCTAAGCGTCGACTCCGTCACTCTTTTCGTGTGTATAATCGCTTTCTTAAACGTTCTCCCAACTCACTCCCTCCAAATCTCCGTGATTCCTACTTTTCTCTACGCCGTTCACATCTTATTCTTATACGTACTAAACGTACTATCTTTTGGCGAAATCAACTCGAGTCATCTTCCAGCTCTAAATCTCATTGGAAAATCTTAAACTCAATTCTTTCACGATCTACTTCTTATAATATAAATCCTGATGAATTTTCTTCTTATCCACAAACTAAGCTATCTAATTTACTTTCCCTACTACCCGTAGCCCCCTTGTACCCACTCTTCTCTTTAAATACTTCCCTCCCAGAAACTATTCCACCTTCTTCCCGTTTCGTCTGATGAAGTTTCTTCGGTTCTGCTGTCATTTCCTAATAAAACATCTCCTTCTGACCCAATTCCAACTCACTTGCTTAAAAATATCTGCTCCTCTATCTCACCCTTTCTAACCACATTGTTCAACTCGTCCATCCGTAGCCGTACATTTCCTTCCATCTGGAAATGCGCCACTGTTCGTCCTCTCATCAAAAAGCAATCTCTCGACTCCTCACTACCATCTTCGTACCGTCCAATCTCACTTCTCCCAACCCTCTCTAAACTCTTTGAGCGTCTTGTTCTCAAGCAAGTTAATACATATCTCTTTTCCTCTAACTTGTTTCCTCCCTTCCAAGCCGCTTTTCGCTCTAATCACACTACTGAAATTGCCTGTCTTAAAGTTTATAACGACTTACTCATATCGCGCGATCATAAATTATGTAGTGTCATAGTTTCTCTTGATCTATCGTCTGCTTTTGACATCGTCGATCACTCGATTCTTCTACATCGCCTTCGTCATGATTATGGCTTCTCTTTACCCACTGTATCATGGTTTTATTCATATCTGTCAAACCGTACATTTCGCGTCTATTCTAACTCTTCTCTCTCATCCTTCATCCATCCCGACCGGTGTTCCACAAGGCTCCGTATTAGGCCCTATGCTTTTCTCTCTTCTTCTCGGTGACTTGTCTTCGATTTCTCATAAATTTAACGTCCATGTTATGCAATATGCTGATGACATTCTCATCTATGCTCACGCACCTGCTTATCGTATTCATGATCTTAGTGTTTCTGTTTCCAGCTGTCTTGTCTCAATTTCCAATCATCTTTCTTCCCTTCACCTTTCTCTGAATCCTGATAAATCTAAAATTATGTGGATCCTACCTCGAAGCTTCGGCGTAGAACCTCCTTCCGTATCACTAAATTCTACAATTCTTCCTATCGTTGATAATCTCGTTTTCCTAGGCTTTCATTTCGACAACCGACTTTCACTTAAACCTTTCGTTAGTGATAAAGTACGCTCATCTACCTTGATACTCCACAATCTCCGTCAAGTTCGTAGATTGATCGATTTCCCTTCTTGTATGACTCTCATATCTTCTCTTCTTTTCTCAAGACTTGATTACTGTCTTAGTCTATTTTCCAACTCACCTAAATCCACTCTTCTTCATTTACAACGCATCATCAACGCTGCCGTCCGAGTTATCCTCCGTCTTCGTCGTTTTGATCATACATCCCACTATCTTGTTTCTCTTGATTGGCCTACCATTTATTGTAGTGTTCAAATTCGTATTCTTATCATTGCTTATTGCCTTATAACTTCTCATACCCCTTCATTTCTCAACCTTCCTTTTCTCGACAATTCTCGTACTGTGTATTGTGCTCTGCGTTCCCGTAATTCCCTTCTTTTACATGTCCCAAACTACTCTACCTCCTTTGGACTCCGCTCCTTCATTGTGGCTGCTCCTCTATCGTGGAATCAACTGCCTATTCATATCCGCCAATCAACATATATGCCGTACTTCAAACGCCAAATCCAATTTTATTTCAACAATTAACTAATTACCTGTGACCTTTGATGTTCTTTTTTTGTTTGTTTGTGGTCATGTAAGCGTACATTTGGCACGCTTTTGCCACGTTAAATAAATTATTGTATTATTATTATAATTATAAACGGATTCAAAAAATTCCAAGCATGAAATATCTCACTGAACTGTTAATCACAGTCAAAATTTCGTGTGGCATGTATGCATACACAAGTAATCGAATCACTTTGATTACACAGACAATCGAGTCACTTTGATTACACAGACAATCGAGTAACTTTCATTACACAGACAATCGAGTCATCTTGAGATTACACATACAATCGAGTTACTTTCAAAATTGGCAAAAAACGTGGATGCGATGGTACTCACCGTGTCATGGTTAAAAATTATTACCAAGTTTATGTGGTGTATAAAATTTTGGGGTTAAATACGTTTGACAAAATATTACTTAATATCTCTAAATTCCATCTTGTGCAAAACTCTAAATATAAATTCTAATTGGATTTTTCGTTTTTAAATAAATCCAAAGAAATTTTTCATTAAAAAAAACTGATTTATAAAATAAATATAAACTGATTTATTCAAATATAACATCACTTCATTGAAGATTTCACTAGTAAAATAATTCGCCGATAAATTAAAATTCTATTGTGAATTAAGATGTTTGGTAAAAGTGTAAACTTTTAATCTCCTTTAACGGGAAAGTTTTTAAATTTTCAATTTTTGAAAAAGAAGAAAAATATTAGATTTAGAAAAATACGCTTTGCTATATGCTCATACATAAAGATTAAAGATATAAAATTATATTTATAATTTAAATTAAAATAATATTTTAATTATTTCTACACAATTGTTTCTAATAAAATCAAAGAAGTGTTTGACTAATTTATCATTTAGCTACTAGCTATATCTCTATTCTAAGTAAGCTTTAATTTAAGAAACCACGTAGTGTCGTACTAGGCCAACACAATTTCTTTACAGATCTCACAGCTCGAAACAAATCTGTAGCATGTTCCAGTTACGAAATAAGCTATCTTTTGGCACGCAAAGGTAAACCATTTTCTGATCGTGCATTGATCGAAAATTGTATGATTAAATCTGCCGAACTGTTGTGCCCTGGGGTTCGCCAGAAATTTGGAGCTATCTCCTTATCAAGAAATACAGTAGTCGAAAAAGTAACAGAGATATGAGATAGTAAAACATATCACATACAGATATCTTTGATATCCATATATGTTTCATTAGCTATTGACAAGAGCATATTTATAAGGGATGTTTGCTCAGATTTTTGCTTTTATTCGTGAATAGAATGTTGATTTGAATAGAACATGAGTTGATAGACCATTTTTGAAATATGCCACTGGAAATGACATTTTTGATGCAGTATTCCGTTTGTTTGAAGATCAAAAGTTTAATGATAAGCTTGTATCAGTGAAGACAGACGGTGCCAAATCTATGACAGGGATCATTAAGCTATTTGTGACTTTGCTTACCAAATCCTTAAAAGATTTGTTTTCGGGGAAAGAAGATATTGTTGCATTCCATTGTTTGATTACCAACAAACTGTGTATTAAAATTTTCAAAATGTCTGGTGGCCTGAAATCTGTCAACAAGATAGTTAATATAAAACGTTCACATGTTCATAATCTCAATTTATTGCTCTTCTTCAATATACAAACTTGGAATTTGAAGATCTTCCCTACTATACATAGGTTCAATGAGTATCTTAGCATAAGGTTTTGAAGATTTTCAACAAACCAATTGAAGAAATTACGTATTTGTTGAAACAAAACCGAAACATTGGATTTCTGTTATTTATTAGCGAAGAACTGCTATCATCATCAGGATAAAATTGTATAATTGATACAATTGAACAATTTTATCCTGATTATTATATCAGATGGCTATCGAAAATTCAATATTTAAATAAAATTTTGTATTTCATTCTCTCCGCTAATAAATAACAGAAATCAATGAGTGAACATTCAATTTATAAAACAATGGATTTTGTATCATTTATACACGATACATTGTAGAAAATATATTTTCCATGCTTTATAGATCTTAAATTCCACCTGAACACCTATTGCCAATCTACAATGGAAGAATAAATGGGGCTAGTCGGTTTGGTTCTCCAAAGCAAATAAAAAATCTTTTGGCTTATTTTGGCCAACATGTTTGATAAAATTACAAATTTCAGATATAAACTTTTCATTTTCAGAGTGCATTTAAGCGAAAACAACTTGTTGTTCAAAATTGAAACAACATTATCATGCTCTTGACTTTTCCAAGCATATATCGAAAGTAGGTTATTTGTCAAATCCGAATTTGACAAACGCTTTGAAGACTTTATTACCAAAAACCGTATCTTATTTATAAACTGCTTTCCTTTCTCCTCTTCAAAACAACGTTGCTTTCCGCCTTGTAACTTTTCATACCCCTTCATTTCTCAACCTTCCTTTTCTTGATAATTCTCGTCCTGTTTACTGTTCCTTGCGTTCCTGTAATTCCCTTCTTTTACATACCCCAAACTACTCAACCTCCTTTGGACTCCGCTCCTTCCTAGTGGCTGATCCTCTATCACGGAACCATCTGCCAATTCATATACGCCAATCAACTTCCCTGCCGTGCTTCAAACGCCAAATCCGATCCCATTTAAACAATTTATCTGCTTGACTTTTTCATTTTTGTTTGTGGACTTGTAAGCGTACAGCTTGTACGCATTTGCCACATTAAATAAATTTGTATTATTAAAAGGGCCCCTATAACTGCAATTGGAATTAATTGATATTCAAAATATCTTGAAAGGAAAATATTAAGGAGTGGGCTTCTCTGCCCACTGAGAGATAACAAGAGATGGAAATTTTTGCTTCAAAAAAATTATACATGTTTAGATAAGGTCAAAGTTGTCCAAACCTTGATCTGGTTTATCCAGATCAAGGTTGTCAGCAAAACACGTGTCTTCTGTTATGAAGATTTCTGGCTCCAGAGATTGACCTCTGACTTTGACCACCTTAAAGAATAAAATACACCCCATCGAGTATTACATTCTCAATGTAATTTTTATCATCAAATGAATTATATCAGCATGAATTACATAGTATGATCACGAAGTATACCCATTATTTGATTTCTATAATTTTATCAAAACAAACCCCTATCAAAAGCGGGATTTCTAGTTTGAAACTCAGGAGTTATAAAACTCTGAATTTCTGCTTTCCTCTGAGAGAAGAGGGTGATGATAATATATAAGACAAAGTTAGGATGCAATCATCTTAAGTTTTATTCAAAAATTTGAATTATTGCATTTGATTATATGAAGGGCTTAGATTTTTCAAAGTGGATATTGTAGCAAAACTTATATTTCTATAACTAAAATATAACGACAAAACTAAACTTATAACGATTTTAACTTGTTTTTCAAATTCAATACTTACAAATTAAATACATCTAATGAAATAGTTATGAGAGTTAAAAAAATCGAAATGCTCGGTTGGATCAGACAGGTTCTGTGTATTTTATTTTCTTCTATTCTATTGCATGGTAAAGCGTGTAGCCAGAGTGGATTAATATTAATCATTTGCTTATATGTACATGAACCAACAGCATATCAATAAAAATAAAAGGTTGAATCAACCAAATACGAATCTTTGGAAAATTCTGACTATCGCAGTGAAGTCCCCGATCTCGAAAGCAAATAATCGAAATGGTGCAGAAATATACGGTCGTTAATAGAACATAATCATTGACCCATTAGAAAGATTCAGGTGCCTGTGATACAAAACCGCACAAAGGAAGTGTTGAAATCCTGCCTTTCTTAAATATTTTGGAGTATGTTAAATATCCGTTCTGTATGAATGAAGATGTGACACACTAAATTTTTAATATTAAATAAGGTAAATTTTAATTTATAATCAAGTTGAGATCATTTTAAAATGGAAAATGATTTTTTTAAAAGGATCTCTTGCGTGGATCGAAATGTGGTTCTAATCTAAAATTTGCTGTATTTGCTCGCTTGGATAATTATGTTATGTAAGAAACATGTTTATTTTAACATCTAAATGCCATTTTTGATCAACTTTTAATATATTTGAATAAATACTTGCGGTTCAAGTGTTTAAGTGTCTACACTTCACATAGGCATACTATGCGAAAACTAACATTAAACATAACTTTAAATAAAAACTTTAAATAATATTATATAATATATTATATTAACTCATAATATTATATCTTATAATATATTAACCCATAATATATATATATATTAGAATATATAATTATATAATAATTACAAATATTTTTAATTAATATAATTAAAAATATTAACTATTTATAAAGATGAGATTAATAATTTATTATAAAGTTTATGTGTTGAATTACAAAATGCAAAATAAAATAATGTCAATTACATCTGTGTTTAACAAATCACGCAACTAAACACATTACAAGAGTTAGGGTGTGCTGAAATCATAAAAACACTAATCTTTCAAGGAGTTAATAATTTTATCAATTTCATAGCCAGTTGTATATCGCCCTAATGATATTCTTACAATATCTCCATCTTGAACTAAAATATTATCCTGTAGTTGCATTGCTTTCAAAACGTTAGAAGGACATTTTGAAGAAGAGTGGCACGCAGCACCACATCCACGAGTGATCAATACATTATCATCAATCAGATCAATAACACCTAGAATTAAACTTGTATTCGGTAATCGACTCATATCGCTGCCAATAACCTTCGCTCCTTTCCGTTTTGATCTGTCAAGAAGTGCTTGTTCTAATCGATTCCGTTCTGATTCTATATCGGCCAAATTGCTTTCATTCTTGATTAGAGAAATAGCCTCTGCAAGTCCTGATATTAATGGTAAGCATTCTGTCCCACTTCTTAATCCAGACTGTTGATTACCTCCATGTAACAATGGATATTTTGATAACAAATTCTTGGCAACCTCACCTTTAAATATACATGCACCGACACCTTTAGGGGCATAAAATTTGTGTCCTGTGAACGATGCAAAGTCAACTTTTAGGCTCTCCATATCTATAGGAATTTTGCCGATAGCTTGTGATATATCAGAGTGTACTAGAACAGTCGTATTGGATATCTTTTAGAATAATAAGCCCACTTTTTCATTTTACCTGATGATGTTTACTTTGAAGTCATTTACATGCATAGAAATTAAAATCTTAAATATAAAAATCCATAGAAATTTCTAGTAAAGGAGTATTTATTTTGTTTTTTTTAACAAAAACATTTTTTATCTCTATTATCAATAGTTCTCGATAGTTTTATTAACAGTTTTATTATAATTATTAATTATAAATAATAACTCATGAAGACGACTGCGTCGTCGAAAATTTAAAGAAAATATTATCTTAAGCTTTGAAAAAATGATTTTTTTCATTTTATCGAATGAATTAAATTATTTTTATAATTGTGCGCTCTTTACAATATTGCAAGTGATGATATACAATATTGAATTTTTGAGTGACAAAATTTATTTTGAATTTATATTATACAGAATTTATATTTTTTATTCCCTAAAAATTTTTAACTTTATATCCTTAAAACATAGTTTGAAATAAGTACAGTCATTCAGTTAAAAAAGTCGGAAACCGATTGATCGCCCAGTCATTCGAGTATACACGCTGCATTCCCACGTTGAACAGATGCGCTTAATTGTTGCCTGAGGAAAGCCTTTGATCGAGGTTCGCCAGTGGCCTTTGACATCATCTTCCCGATGATGTCAAAAAATTAAAAAATATCATTAGTTATCATATAGACTATAAGTAATCGAAATGGATATCACATCAACCCTTCCAAATGCACAATCCTAATGCACAGCGAAAACCATCTTCAAAATGACAAATATTTTACGAAAGTTATGTTAGAACAAATATTTTACGAAAGTTATATTAGAAAGTTATGGTCCAGGAATCTCACAGTGAATGCATTTCTAGGTAGAGTTGTCAAACGTGAAGATATTAGCATCTACACGTGATTGTATGTTCAATGAGATGCTACTTTAGCAGAGCCCTTGCTCAGATAATCGCTCAAGTGTTGATGAATTCGTTGCCTAAGTGCGAAGTAGTTTCCTTTCACGCAATCAAGTACCTGGCCTTGGCACAACGATGTTGGAATTTATATTAAATTTTTTCTTGAATAAATTTTTCAAAATTTTTTTAATGGTGATTTCACAATAATTGATGTTGTTTTTGCTTTTTAAACAAAAATTTTATTTACTTTTAATAAAAATTAATAATTATTTAGTTCTGCAAATATTTCGCTGATAATTTTCACAGATACCTCCCAAGTAGACATATTGTCACGAAAAATAGCAGTCTCAGTGTGCTTCTTATTCTAAAAGATACCCTAAATATATTTTCCATATAATCACTCTTAGTAATCAACAACTTTAATTTATCATTAAATTCAGAAACCGGCTGTATAATACCCGTTTCGTTGTTCGCTAACATAACACACCCTAATACTAAAGAATATTGGTGAAATGGTGGAGGATCATTCATCATTAGTTCAACGTCAATTACACCATTTTGTTTAACTGGAATCAAGTATACATCAATCATACCTAACTGTTTATACTTTTTGACTGTTGTTAAGATTGAGTCGTGTTCAATTTCTGATGTGACTATTAAGGATTTTTTATTCTCAGCAATTGACATATGTGCCAATGCATTGATTATTGTTACATTGGCTTCAGTAGCTCCTGATGTAAATATCACTCCAGTTGGTATCATTGATTCATCAGGAATGCAATGAGGCCATAGGAATTGCTTAACAGTGAGTTCAGCCATTTGTAACTCCTCAAGAGAACATTTTGCGTACGATGAACTTACATTGTGCCAGTAGTGCTTCATTGTCAATTGTATGCGATCTATAACTTTATCGCTGACGGGCGTAGTAGCGTTGTAGTCCAGATATATGGAATTCATTTGATAGTAAGTTATTATCAATCTGAAATATAAATTTTATTTATAAAACACATCAAAAAATTACACTTACGAAACATGCCGAATTTACCAAATACAAGGAAATTTCAAAAATCATTAATTTTACAAAATATAACACATTTACCTTAAATGCGAAATAAGAAAGTAAGAAAAATCATCAAATTTAACAATGTTTTTGTTAATAGGTGTCTCCTATTGTCATTTGTTTGTAATCAAGGTGAAGAGACTATTATTTATTTTACAATTATCATTCGAGGATTTAATTTCAGAGTAAGGTTTGCTTTATTTCCTGAAGTGATCCTATCCTCATTGAGGCTAATAAAAAACGCCTCAATTATTTTCCCTTTACAACTCAAAATTTAAAGTTAATATGGGGATACATCCAGAATATGATTGTATTTTATCACATTTTGTGACACTGTACAGTTTAATTGGGACTTTCTTAATATAACATTGCTAATCGTTGTTGTATGTTCTTTTGTTCTTATATCAAAGGTTCTTAACGTTCGTCATACATGATGTAGTGAGAAAATTTTACATTTGAATACATAAATTTCACATTTTCGTCTTAATAGACAAAGAACAATTTAACAAACATTTTTGTTAAATTTAATGAACTATACCAAGTTCGTTAAATAAATTATATCGGGGCCACAGTTTGAGGAAATTCAATGTGATAAATGTATCCGACGGCTTCCAACGTGTGATCAATTAACTACTTCATATAGAAAATTAAGAAGGGATGTTTGCATATCTCGACGACCTCGTCGTCTGTGGATATAATGTTTCCGACAATGACAAAAATCTAAATAAATTGCTTGATTGCATAAGACATCTCGCTGAATCCAGACAAGTGACAACACTTGTCTGGATTAAGCATATTAGCATATTTCGATACGTAATCAAAAGGCATATATTGCGATCTGATCCTGAACGTATCAAGATATTTCTTGAAATAAAGGAACCTAAATGTCAGTTCGAACTGAAAGGACTGGTAGGCATGCTAGTATATTACTCTTGTTGTTAAGTGAATAAATTTTAAACGATTACGTCATCAAATCGAATGTAAAACTTTTCCATTAAATCCTGAAGGTATTGGGTCTTGAAATCGATGCGCCACGACATAATCGAAGCTGTACTAACAATTATCGACCCCGAAAAAATCTTAACGGTATAAACTGACATCTTCAGGGCAGTTTCGTCACAAAATAGCCAGCCGGTCCCGTATTTCTAAAAGATATTACAGCCATCCACACGCAACTTCTCTTCTGTCCAAAAGGAAACGGTGGATTCATTCTTCTTCTTTTTCTTTAGCCTTTTTCCCGTGTGTTGGCGGGGTCGGCTCTCATGGAACGCATCCTCCATTTGCAACGATCCGAAGCCAGATCAGGGTGTAGTCCAGCATCTCTTAGATCCTTGTGCAGCGTGTCAGACCATCGCTGTCTTGGTCGTCCTTTGGGGCGTTTGCCTTTAAAGTCTATTTTCAAGCCTGCCTTTGCGATGGATTCATTATCTTTAAGATATACATTTTAGGATCGTGACGAATCAGTGAAGTATATAATTTAACTTCAATAAAAATAATTAAAGACGAAAAGTTATTAGATGGAAAATTGATTTTATTTAATTTACTTTTGAGGTTTTGTATCACCCTGGATCGAAACATGATTTTACTAATTTTGTTTGTAACAATTTTCGAAGGAACCACTTTCAAGTGAAAACGATAATCAATACATGTTCAATCAATAATTGACGAATTTTCAGGTAGCCCTTTCTCATTTACTTGAAAGGATACATCTGCATGTAAGGTGAGTTAATGTTTGAAAAGCTTATTATTTTTTAGGACGCTTCAATCATTCATTGTGATCGAGGCTCATGTTTTGTATCGCGCGATTTTAAAACGTATATTTGCGGACATTGTATCGCAATGAATCATTTAAGTCCTTAGAACTTGTAATTCATAAATTGAGCGAGCTAATGGGGCTTCTATCGAAGCATTGAATGAGCTCTGTCATCATAAAAGCTTTCTGCAACGTCATGACAAAGGTTCTTGCTAATTACCTTACACTAAATGTACTCATTCTTATATGTGTCTACAAATTGCCCGCACAAGATACTGTTTATGTTTGAACGTATGCCAGGCTCTAATATCAGCATATAATCATGGCTATTGATACCGGTAAAGGTGTTACTGTTTAAAAATAATACTAACAAGCAAATTCCACGAGAAAACGGAAATTGTGAAATTACTTGACAGTTAAACGAAAACAACACAAATAGAACTTCAAAATGGAACAAGAAACTATGTATCTCCCATAAACATTCTGCATATATACTATAATTAACCTTCATTTTGAAGGTTAACCTTCGACCATATTAATCTTCGAACATATCTTCCATAAACTTTGCGTCCTAATCTTGACCCACAATTAACCTTCGTGTTGAATTTCGTTTGCGTATTCTTACCTTTCGTCTTATATTTTTTCACTTACCATCCTACTTACACATTGATTATCTTGATGATTCGCGTTTTGCCCTCTTGGCTCTGCTATCAAGTAATTCTTTACTTCTTTGCGTGCTTTCGCACTCAACCAACTATGATCTCAGCTCTTTTTTATCGCCACTGCTCCACTTGCCTGGAATTCTTTGCAAATAAACGTCCGTTATTCCTCGTTGCTTTCAATCTTCAAACAACGTCTACGTTCCTGCACTATGGCTCCTCCACAATAAATCAAGAAATGCATTCCCTCAACATCTTATCCAACTCATAATTATTCATACCTCTTTAACGAAACCACTTAACATTTTCCCCTAACGCCTTGCCACATTCCACTCATCTCCCTTATCTTCAATATACTTGCTTCAATTTCATCAACATTTTCATTTTACATTCTATTTTTTTTGTTTTTTTATTTGTTTGTTTTTCATCTACATGGGCTTGTAAGAGCGCATACGCGTGCATTTGCCACTATAAATAAAATAAATATATCTAAAAGACTTAGCACCCTATTTACATGCCAATAAAAGTATAACAGAGAAGCAGAACCAAATCGTTCAAGATCAAACAACGCAGAATACCGAATCAAGACAAGCTGAGATTCACCCTGAGTACATTTTAACGTTGACGATCGATGTCTGTTAGATGAAACATCAATTCCGATGCTCAGTAACTAGATTAGTCTCTAGATAGGCTTGCTGATGTGTTCGATTCCTCAAATGCTAATATATGATAAGTCATAATAATAAAGATTTTCTTAAGCAAAATAATACATGGATAAGTTAAATTAAGTAAGAAAACGAAAAGAAAACAAGTCATAACAACTTCCTGACTCTTCTGCTGATGTCTTCTACCATCATGGCCTCAGGTCTAGTGGGATCTGAGCCCCACAGCCAATCCAACACGCCGCCCTTCGACTGAACCACCCGGGGTAATTCACCCCCGAAGAGTCCAATCTGAGCGGACTATGCTGGGTAAACGCGATATGAGCAGTTTGATAAACCTTAGCCTTTGCTATGGGGTACGTCCTCTAGTAAAGAAGACTAATCCTGAGATAGCCCAGGTGGCCCAGAGGCGCACCTGGGTTTTCCCTATTAATGACAGATGCTGGGCCCGTTTCAGGGCCCACCTAGCTCTCTTCAGGATACGTTTAAGTCTATCCAGGTCGGCTTTCGCCGACCAGTTCACCGTAACGGTGAACCCCAGGTATTTTACTAAACTCGTGAAGACAGGGAGGGGTTGATTAATAAAAATGGAGGAGAGGGCAGAGAGTGCTAATTCCTTAAGTTTTTGTTTTGTTGCAGGGACGCCATGGAAGACAACCATCTGCGATTTGGCGGAGTTTAAAATAAGATTGGACTTGGGTAACTGGTCTTTTAATCTTAAAAAGAAACGGCTGATGTCCGAGACTATGTCTTTGCACCTGCGTCCAGAAAACAGGGTTGTGGAATCATCAGCGGATACCACTAGACGTTATTCGCGTTTAAATATTTTAAAGAGTTCAATGGAGGCAGCAAGAAATAAGATAGGAGAGAGGGGAGCCTTGAGGCACACCTGTAATAGGGTAGAACTGACGCGCATCAGGGTCATCTTCATAAAAGAATCGCTTGGTGTACAGCAGTATCTCCACCCTGTTAACAATTCTCGCAGGCAACCCGAGGAACCTGAGAGAAGAGATAACAAAGGGAATAGAGATGCGGTCAAATGCAGCGGAAAAATCAAGGAAAACAGCCACAGCGAGTTGATGACTATTCTCCCGACAAAACCGATGCACTTCACCAACCGCTAAATGAACTGAGCGACCTTTTACGAATCCATGGAAATTTGGTGGGATTAAATAACGTCTACTCAGATGAACGCGGATTCTACGTGCAAGGGCTTTTTCGTAGATCGAGACGAGGGAATCACCCAATAATAGTAATTTAGGGGTGATTAAGTTAATCGAATAATTTAAAAAATACTGTTTTTCATTATATATTCACATTATACAGGTATAATATAATCTTGTAATTTTATCTAACTAAATTCCATGCAATAACCGCAATCCACCTCAAAATCATTTTTTACATAAATTATGTATAAATATTACAAATTATATAATTTAATATACAATTATATAACTTATATATAATTATATAATTTAATATATAATTATATTCATTACATTAATGATATATATCTTTAAGAGATATAATTTCTTTTATACGATTATATTATATAACTTCTTAACATTTTTTAAATGTATAACTATATATAATTTGCTCCAATGTACGCTTTGATTTACAAGCTCCTTGTAAATCAAAGAGCTTGTCAAGAAGCTCCTTGTTCTCTTGCAAAGACTGAGGTTAGCAACTGCAAAAATTCGCTCATCTGCATTAAGTGCTGGAGAACCTAGCGCGTTGTACTACAAAATACACACAAGTTGGCTACTGGATAATACAATGTAGCACTACGATGTTCAGCTGCTATGCATTAATATATCAGTAAATTTTTTAAATGGAAAAACTGTATTCGTGGAATTATTTATATCAGTATGTCAGTACCACGAAAGAAATACAACAGTGAGGTTGTCGAAAATGACAAAATCGTCATTTCGAGCAAATTGACTCTCATCAGTAGTTTGTATTCCCCACAACTGGATTGAAGTTGGGAGAAAATCTAGACGGTGATTTAAGGCAACGATAGCTCCTTGTTCTTTTGCAAAGACTGAGGGTTGTAACTGCAAATATTAAATCACCGTCTAGATTTTATCCCAATTTCAATCTAGTTGTGAGGAGTACAAGCTACTGATGAAAGTCAATTAGTTCGAAACGATGATTTTGTCATTTGCGACAATCTCACTGTTGAAATTCTTGTGGTGCTGACAACCTGATATAAAATGATTCCACGAATATAGCTTTTACATTTGAGGAAATTTATAGCTATACTGATGCATAGCAGCAGTGCATCGTAGTGCTGCATTGCATTATCCAGTAGCCAACTGATGTGTATTTTGTAGTGCAACGCGCTAGGTTATAAATTATAAGTAAATTATCATTCCACTTAGTAAACTAATGGGCTATAATCAATAAGAATTAGAAGTAAACAAATGAGAAGAATAAGATCGATAATTAACATAAAAAAGTATCCTATAAAAATATTTTATTGTTTATATATTAACGTTATAAAAGTTGTAATGATTTATTGAAAAAATGAATCGTATCAATCGTACTAAGCGAACACATTTCTTAGCATAAATTTTCTCGTTGCCAAAATTTCGATTTTTTACTAGCAGTAGATAAATATGAAAATAGAATAGGGTTTGTTGCAAATTTAAAGGCAATTTGTTCCAAACTGCCTTTACAATTTTAGTATCAATTTGTTAATATAAATTTGTGTTTTATTAAAAATTAATGTAAGATATACATTTTTATAGACTAAATTCAAAATTATTAAATTTAATAGTAAATACTATAGTAACATTCTAGTTTCCGTATAATTAGAATGTTGATTTTTATTTTAAAAGTTAACTTAACTTTTATTTTTATATAAATTATATAAATTAGATAATTATTTAATTAAATATTAATTAATACTAATTAATATTAAATTATATAATTTTATTATTTAGCTGAGAATATATAAATTATATCCTCCTAGCAAAATTGTAATTGCTAAGCCGTCAAAGATAATGTAAGATTGGAAATGTGTTTGCTTAATATACCTAAAAAACTTGCTAATTACCTAATTCGTGTACAAATCCAAATTTTTAAAATTTAGCAACACTATCCTAACACGAAAAAAAACATGTCAACCTCTAATACATCAATTTGTAATTTATGATTAATTTTATAGCCAAATATAAAGATTTACCGGCTTTCTCATAGTTAACCTACAAAATATATGGCATGATTCATACAGTACGTCTATATTTCTGGCTAGAAATTATATTACCACCAAAATACAATGAGTCATATTCTAAATATTAAGCTAAACATTATGCATTAGTGCAAGTTTAAGTTGTTTTTAAAAGCATATTCAAACATAAAGATTACTTTAATCTAGAAATGGAACAATTATTCAAATCTACAACAAAGAAGGAATATTCTTCAGCGTAAAAATGCACTAACCTGTTTTTAGCTTATCACAAATTATATTTAAGGCCCATGATAATATTGCTCGCTCTAGTGGCACTTGTCGGAACTGCCCTTACAATTACAACTGTTGGTGTGGGCGTCGGTCTACTGGTTAATCCACCAACATCTACAATCGCACCTCCGATTACAGTATCTACGGTAGCCCCTTCAAATACAACCGTAGCTCCTCCAACAAACACAACAACGGTGGCCCCGAACAAAAATGAAACAAATCAAGGCAAGCATTTAATTTACTTTAAAAATAATGATTATTAGATAATCATTATCAGATAAATTATTAGCTTAAAGTAATTATCATTTCTATTTCGTTTGAATAGAATTATTTAAAAAATATACAAAATTAAAAATTTTACTTTGAACAATATTTAATATTGGTGTTACAAATCTTACTAAAATGCTGCCATACCGTATGGTTTTGGTTTTTACAATTATAAACGAGCACACCCGTAAATAACACGAGAATCTAGATAACTCAAAAGCGAAACATTCTGAATGGAACCATGAAAATCAAATTGCATTGTTAAGATCAACAAAATCGATTTAAGGGACCACAATAAGATACTTTCTAAAACAATTCTAAAGTTTTAACACAAAAAGGAGTTTACAGGTTATAAAATAAATCTCATTTTATCTACTTAATAAAATGGTTAGGGTCAATCAATGATTACCAATTTTTGCATATTTTAGAATTTTATATAAAGAGAGCAAATTTATTTAAGAAAATATACTTTAAATTCCGACACTAATATTTTAATATTTAATTCAATAATTATTTATTATAAACTAATTAACAATATTAAATTAAATTATAATTTATTTATATAATTTAATTAATTTAAATTAGTATATAAAATTATATAATAATAAATAATTATATAATTATTATAATTATGTAATAATTATTTTTGTTAATTAATTGGCTTTTAATTATAATAAATTGTAAGCTAAATATCACTAATAATAAAACAAATCTTAAAATTAAGAAATTATTTAAAATAAAGCAAAATGTATGTATACTAAACAATATATGATATTTAGATATAAAAATATATTAAATATTATTGATTTGTAAATAAAGATAAATTGAGATTGATCTTTATAAATCTCAATAATCTCAATAATCTCTTAACATTCGAAATTTGTGAAATTTTAAATTATTTTAGATTTTGTTTCGTTACTGTTAATATTATCATGCCATGTATTGTTTAATTGTATAAAACATCGGATGTTCAATCAATTCACACAAATAGCCTTTATATGAACAACAGCCTTTCTGGTTTATTTCATATTTAAATTCATTTGAAATTCGGATAAAACTAAGTTGAAATTGAGAATAATAAAGATCAATCTTAATTTATCTTTATGTAATCAAATTATAAAAATTGTAAAAAATTGCGAATAAATTACGAAAAATTATTTGATTGTAGTGTGACTGTGCGACAAGTGTGTATGTCAACGTTTGAAGAAGAATCCAATTATGTAATTAGTTTTCTCAAATTTCGATGTAAAAAATATTTATTAAGAAATCAGATCAACTAATTAAGCTTACGTATTTTATTCTATGTATAAATTAAAAATGTTATTTTTTAATTAAAATTATAAAATTATTTATTTTATATTATGCTAAATATAAAATAAATAATCAAATAATTAATAATTAAATGATAAATAAATATAAGATAAATAATTATAAATAATAAATAGCTATAAGATTTTATATCATTTATACTGATAAGTTAAAATTAAAATTTTAAATAAAAGTCATTTTTAATTTAAATTAATTTTTATAAATTGACTAATAAATACTATGCGGTGTATCAGAATAAGGATTAGATATCGTCAGGAGGAAAAGCTATATTCTTATGTTATGGCTACTATTCATCGTCCCAACATAACACCAAGGCTACGTACTGATGATGCATTTCCCCTGATGTAATTTGATTATCTAGTATCTTATTCTAATATAAAGAATATTATTTATTATCCATCTATAAAATGTTTCCGCTTAAGAGTTCAAATTATTTTTAATATTATTACGTTGATTTTTATATTTTACTATTTTGTGTTTGATTGTATTTTTATGGTAACTTGGTTTAACATATGTAACTATTAAATTATTTAAATGATTTTAAATAAAGCCAATATCATTACATATTGCAATTCTTAAAATTTCATTATTTAATGTATTATATTTTATATTATATGGTATGCATGAATGCTCATGCAAAAATATGTTTCTTGTAAATTTAAATATGCCATATTTACGATATAAATTAAAAGTAGTTTTAATTGATGATGATTTAATGTTAATATCTAGATATACACCTTCTTTATCATTAATATTGGTTTTATTAAGAAAAAAGCTACCCGAATAAATTTGTTTATTATTGAATAAAAATTGTTAGAATTAAATACACATATATCATCAATATATCGAAACATTTATTTCATATCGTTATATAATTTAGATTTATTTTTACACAGTTATGAACAAATTCATATTCTATAAAGCTTAAAAATAAGTCAGCTATAATTGGGCTACTATTACCTCTAATATGCATCTATTAATAAATAGATTCATCTATCATAAAATTAATAGAAAATTTAATTTAGATTATTTGATCCAGCAATAATAATTCTTTTTCAAAAAATAAATTATTATCAACTATTTAAACTGGAAAATAGTTTCAATTGATGTTAATTAAATGTTCATATATATACCTTCTTTATCATTAATATTAGTTTTATTAAGAGTGAAGCTACCTGGATAAGTTTGAATTTTACTTGAAAAATTAGTTTTTACTTAATTTTTCTATTATCTAAAGTAGTTGTTTAATTTCAAAGATATTTCGTTGTTAGTTAACAGTACAATACAAATCAAAATTTTATATATGCCTATGTTTTATGAGATTTAGTTTATGAACTTTAAATGTAATTTAACTACTTGTCATCAAATTAAACAGTTTATTTGTGATTTACAATTAATTTTTGTCATCCATCACTAATCTGATGTGCTCCCAAAAATATAAATATATATTATAACTCAATCGTTAATTTAGCTCGCATTTCATGATTTCCTACTTAATGTTCCTATAAATCTGAATGATCAAAAATCTCTTTTAAAATTTCGCCTTTACGAACTTACTCAATTGTGGGCTGAATAACTTGCACATGGTATATGGTGAAAAGCTAAAGAATGCCATTCATTTTAATATCTAAGTTACAGTCAGAGCTAGAAGCCGACCAGTTAGATGTTTAACGTAAAAGAGTGGAAAAGTGACCCGGATTTTTTTATCGGTTATTCAATTTTAAATAAGAGTCGATAATTGTAATTGTGCTTTCACTATTTAAAATTACCTGTATAACTCAATAAAATATATAAACACTTCTAATGAATATATGAAAATTGCATTTTAAAAGAATTTTTAATTTCGCTTATTATTTAACAAATTAATTTGGGTTATTATTTCGTTTAATGTCAAAACTATTTGCATTCGTTATATCATTGGTTTAACTTCAGCATACATTGAAAAAATACAGCTGTTTGGAATAAATACATCGAATGTATTTTCAGAAAATTTAACAAATGCAGTAAGTCGTTTATATTTTAAAGCATACTTTGATTTTTGGGATTTCTAATGTTAACTTTTTTATCAACGATCAACAATTTCTTTAGCAGCAAAAAAATTTAAAAAAAAACTTTTTTTTTATAGCAAAAAATAAAAATTGGTAGATTATCGTCGGTTACAAATTTCGCTGCTAATTTTGAGAAATACACAAGTCCTTAATTTATAAAATTCAAATAAAACTAAATTTATTATTTTTATTTTATTTTAAATTAATTGATTAAAATCGTTACTTGAAACTTTTTATGATCAAATTACAACTTCACAATTAAATTCAAAACTTTAAACGACAATGTTCTAGATTGTATATTTAATGTTTAAAGCTGCCAATAAAATGTACAAAGTTGATCAATAAAAGGTTTTTGTTTACTTTATTTTGATGCATATTTTGCTGCCTTTGCAAATAAATGTACTAAAAAGTGAAAAAAGAAAATGCCACTGGGCAGGAGATTTACAACATTCAAAACAATATTTAATAGAACCTAATAAAGTATGCATTTATAAATCATACTAAGTTCAGGGACTACAATTGTTATCATATAACTTATGAATTAACATCATCAGTCTGAAATTATTGTCCCATATGATAAGAAAACAATATCTGGGCTGGTTATATTTATGACGTATAGACCTCTCGATTAGTTTAGGGCACACTCGGAGAATACCGCAAAATAATAAAAATATTTAAAGTGAATGAGTGAACAATTATAAGTAATAGGATTATTAAAAAACAGTGAAAATAAATACAAAAGCAGCTTTAGCTCTAACAATTAAGGATCGACCATAATAAGTTCGCGATATAAAGACCATCTGTAGAAAAATGTACACATTTATTTCACTAACAATTCAAAATAAACTAATTCAGATCAGCTAATTGAGTCTACGTATTTTATACTATATGAACATTAAAAATAGAGATAAAAAATTATAAATAATAAAATTATTATGAAGGATTTTATACAATTTATATTTATATCAAGTTAGAATACATGTATTTATATCAAGTTATCTTATTTGTGTATTAATATAACTGAGTCTACGTATTTTATACTATATATAAATTTTAAAATTGAGATATATAATTATAATTAATTAATTATAAGATTACATATCTAATAAATAATTAAATAAGATTTTATACAATTTATATCAAGTTAGAATACATGTATTTATATCAAGTTATCTTATTTGGGTAATAAGATAACTGAGTCTACGTATTTCATACTATATATAAATTAAAAATTGAGATATATAATTATAATTAATCAATAATTATAAGATTATATAACCAATAAATAATTATATAAGATTTTATACAATTTATATCAAGTTAGAATACATGTATTTATATCAAGTTATCTTATTTGGGTAATAAGATAACTGAGTCTACGTATTTCATACTATATATAAATTAAAAATTGAGATATATAATTATAATTAATTAATAATTATAAGATTACATATCTAATAAATAATTATATAAGATTTTATACAATTTATATCAAGTTAGAATACATGTATTTATATCAAGTTATCTTATTTGGGTAATAAGATAACTGAGTCTACGTATTTCATACTATATATAAATTAAAAATTGAGATATATAATTATAATTAATCAATAATTATAAAATTATATAAAATTTTATATAATTAATACTTATAAAGTTGAAATTTAAAATTTTAAAAAATTCAATTTTTACGAATTGACCAATAAAATATGATGTATCTGAATTAAGAATAGCGTTCATTAGAAGGAACTGTTATGATATCATGTTTCAGCCTGTATCTTATCTATTAATAATATATCAATAATTTACTTTAAAAAAAAATTTTTATTCACATATGATATTATGCATTTGAGAATAAAATCTAAAATATCACAAATGAAATCTGTTAAGATAATATTTTGACTAATACTTTTCCTAGGCAGAATTGATTACAATTCTGCCTAGGAAAATTAGGCAGAATTAGGAAAATTAGGAAAATTAGATCAGGTCTATGTATTTTATACTATATAATTAAAAATAATTAATAAAGTAAACAATTAAATCATAAATAATAATTATATAAGCTTTTGTATAATTTATAAAGTTAAAATTTAAAATTTAAATTTAAAATGAAATCCTATTTTATATATTGACTAATCCCAAATTAGCCAATTCAAAACTTGAATTGACTTATTCAATTTAGTAATTTAATTATTATTGAATTTTAACTTTAATTTTTAATAATTAAATATTGAATTATTTTGACTAATTCAATAATAATTTTTATTTAATAAATTGGGATTAGCTTAATATTTGAAGCAATGTGTTGAGATTGAGCATTATGCCACTTTACTGGGGCTACCTATTTTGTACTATAGATTTAAAAAGAAATATCTTAATCTTAAAAAATAATTTTTCTGACCCATTATTTTTTTGCCGGTTAATAAATAATATTAAGATGGAAAAGTTACTATTGTCAAAGCTTTCGCCGCGTTACGGCTTCGCCATTGGCTCATTGATATTATCTCTCACATAATGAGCCACTGACGAAGCCGTAACGCGAATAAAGCTTTGCCAATATATAACTAACTCAGCCTTTGATCTGATTAACTTTTGCATCTTAACAACATGAAGCTGAGAGATAAGCGGACATTTAATTCTATTAAGGATATAATTCTATTAATTCTATTAAATGTCCTTAATTCTATTAAGGACATTTAATATGCCTGTTAATAAAAATATGCTACATTTTAGAATTAAGATTAGATATCATCAGCATGAATTGCTATGCTATTAGGTTCCAAACCCTATTCCTCACCCCTAATATTAAACATAACACAAATCTTAATAATAACCAAATTGAATATACCATTTTATAAAATTCAATAGTTAAAAATTGAAAGTAACTAATTATTTGTAAAGTATTAAAAAACGATTCATGCAAAAAAGTAGAATTTATATAATTAGATAAAAATAATGAATAATTATTTTAATTATTAATTAATTTAGGTTAATGATTAAATAATAAATAATTAACTTAATGGAAATCTATCATTTTAAGTTCAAAGATAAAGGAAAAGAAATCTATTTTTATACAAAATCAGTCAAATGGAACGTCTACATTTTGTCAATATAAACCAAATTTACCAAATTATTTGAATGAGTAAATAATTTCAAAATCATTGATATTCGGTGTTGTTTCATAATATTTGTCAGATTTGCAGAACTTTGACGATAATGAGGATTATTAATGGCATATGTTGGCAAGATGGGCCATTTTATGTTAGGGTTTTTAATCAAACCTCGATAAACTCAAGGTTAATGATTTAATCTAAGTAGATTTTGTAATTTATTTTCAATGTACAGTGATTGGTACGTGACGTTGTACTACGAAAACGACAGCTGTCTCGATAATGTGACATGTTTACAATCAAGGAATACGTTTCTCAAAACAGAATTCGCCAAGCCGATTCCGGTCGTCATTTCTACGGGTGAGAAAGTAAACTTTGTAAACGGAACCGTAAAACTACCAGAATTCCTAAGCACAGAAGGTATGGGCAGTGTTAATATAATAATTATTAACAACAATTTGAAGGTCAAAACATTTCTCAATCGGAAAATATCCTAATAACAGGGGAAGAAAACCTATGCTCAAATCTAACTTTAGGTATATGCTTTTTAAAAATTTTATGATGATTAATTTAAATGCTTTAAATATCGAAAAACTAAAATAATTTTTTAATCATTAACAAATTAAAATGTCCGAAAATTATAAAAATAATTTAATAATTTTTATTAATTTATAAACTATTAATATTAACATATTATAATTAATTATTATAATCAAAATAATTTAAAAGTTATATTATCATAATTTCAAATATACGAACATTTTAATTTCTTTAGATAGTCCGTGAATATATCAAGAGTTGAATTGTCATTCAAGCGTTGAAGGTTGCACCTTCTCCTACCATTGCTTATTTAATTTGAAATCATAAATGATTTCAATTTAATTTGCAAAATGTAAGACGAAAGTCTTTCCTCAAATCTAACTGCCAATAAAGCAGACGAGTGAGTGATCGTCAGTCAACATTAAAAGGACCGAAACGTGAAACGTAGCTATTGGATCAGTAGCTGACGAAGTTTACTAATACTGAAATGTAGTGTACTGCTGATGGATTAAGAATAGGATTAAATCAGCGTGCAGAATAAAAATAATCATCAAAATTTCAATTGTAACAATGACTGAACAGTACTATCAACATAAATTTTATAAATTAAAGTTGTTCAAATGGAATAAAATAAACCTTAAAATTGCTCTAAAAGCACTTTATCCTAAAAATATCTATGAACAAATATTTGTTTTGCCTCTATTGCCTTCTTATCTAGAGGCGGGATCAGGGCCCACGATCAAACACCAACACAACGCTTTCCGAGTGAACCATTCAGGGTTTGCCACGCACCTAAGCGCCCAAACGTAGCACACAATGAACGGTAGTCTCGATATGAGGAACTTTTAAAATATTGGCATTTGTTATGTGGGCATCCTCTCGAGAAGAAGGCTATCATTGGATGGTATGGAACGGCAATTAGTATAATCGCTATTACTGAACATTCAATGATTGTATTGAAGCTGATATATCATATGTAATAATTGTCATTTTCTATCATTCTTAAGAATCAGACCAGCTAACTGAGTCCACGTATTTTATGCGGTATATAATGAATATATTTAAATTAAAAATAATGATAAATGAAATAAATGATTATAAACAATAAATAATTGTAAATTGTCATTAGATAATTGACATTAGATGATTAGCTTGCAAGCCATTAGCAAGTTCAATATAGATATTTGTATGTCCAAAGTGCATATCAGTGAACGATTATCTATAAAGTGATGACTGATTTAAGCCGTTATATAAAATCATCCGTAATAACCGATATGCTCGACAACAAAATTGTGGATAGCAGTAGTGCAATTGGTGCACTTCACCAATTGCTGAATAGACCGTGCGCCCTTTGATAAACCCATGAACAGTCGGTGGGATCAAATTACGCCTACATAAATAACAGCGGATTCGACGCGCAAGCGCTTTCTCGTAGATGGATATGAGGGCGTTTTGAATCGATATGGGCCGCAGATCTTTAGGACAAGTGATTAATCTCTTTTTAGGTAAAAAAACTAGACGGCTGATGTCGATGTCCGCTATGTCGGACGGGGAGGCTAATAGAATTGTTATGGCGACCTCCTTTCTCTGACTGTATGTCAAAAGCTGACAGACACGAGTGGAAAGTGGCGGGTGAGATTTGGAGGTGCCCGGGTGTGGTCCCCAGGTGTTAAGGAGTTATGGTCCCCAGGAGTTAAGGAGTTATGGTCCCCAGGAGTTAAGGTTGTTTATTGAAAACAAAATCATGACAGCTGTGTGTTATAGTAATAATGTTTGAGCATTATTTCGGCACAACAATGGCTATTTGGCAACAAATTATGTGGAATAAACTTAAATTTTAAATGAAGTAATTAATTATAGTAGAAATATGAACAAATAAAGTGAAACTTATATCTTTGAAGATTGATATTTTTGGCTAATTATATTTATAAATTATATAATATGTTAATTAATTAAAATTTATCGTTTTCTAGGCTATTTTGGTTATTTCGATAAACCCATTTACTAATTATTGCTAAAAACTAAAAATTACAACTTTCTACAGTTAATTGTTTTAAACTATTGAATTTCAATGATTATGTTAGGCCTTGATCATATTCTTTGCAATTACTTTTACAACGTTTTGGTCATTAAGTGTATAACGCAGTTATTGACATGGAATCTAGCATGAACACGACCTTGAATGAGCTTCAACTCAGCAGAGCAGTAATTATAATAAAAATTGTTTCACAACTATAAATTTAGATATCAAAAATTATATAGATATGTAGAAATATTTCGTCAATACAAATGGAAAGAGATAAGCCATTTTACATCAAAATAAAAAATATCACTCGAAATGGAATGGCCATGTATGTAAGAGCTATATTAATAAAATAATCAATTTTATTTGAATAGAAATGCAATGGCTGATGTATTTTATAATCAATTTAACTGCTATTCTTTATGCGTGCCGTTGCGAAATACCTCAATTGCATTGGACTTCCAAAACCTGTCGGTAACATTCCTCAATGATCCAAATAATAACACTACAAAAGTTACGGTTACAATAAAATCGATATATTTAACCAACAGTAAGTAATTTAAGTTGACTTGAGAAACTTTTAGTAAAAGTATAAAATTTATGTAATATATTTCATTTAATATATATTTCATAATATATTCTAAATTTTAAAATCGCTAAAAACATTATTTTGATATTTACGGATTTTGATTTTTATCATGATCATGACTTTTACTTTTGGAGCAGAATTAACGAAATTAGAAAACATATTGATTTTTATATTTCATCACACAAAAAAAACGTTTACGTGTTTACTACAAAAACGTCAAAGGGTAAACTTTCAGGTTTTAGATTAAACGTTAAATTTAAAACGTTTAAATTTTAATTTTTAAAATCTGGAACTTTTATTGCGTAGATGGGACGGATCTCAATGAAGCTACATTGCTTCACGTGCGGACGTTGTCACAACAGTGTAGTCAAAATCAGATAAGTATGAAAAAAATTTTTTTTATACAAATGTTTTAATTCAATTTTTTGTCTCAGGGTACGAAACAACAGTAGCACCCTTGCCAGCCGGCGTGGACAAAAATAACACAGAAATTTCTGTAGGATTTCATTTAAAAATTGATTTGAAAATGATTTTAGGCATTAAAATCTTTCGAAATTATGCCGTCATAGCGCTTTATATTAAAATTTTAAAAATTTTACACGAAAAATAAAAATTAACTATAAAATTTTAAAATTTTATACTTAAATCAAAATTTTTAACTGCCGAATGTTAATAAAAATAGCATTTGACGGTTAATTATTGTTAATTATTTAATAAATTAATATTTAAATTAAGTTAAATTATTAATTTAATTTATTAAAGTAATATTTAATAAATTAATATTCTTATATAATAAACACATTATTTAGTACATTCTTAAATCAAAATTTTATACTTAAATCAAAATTTTTAACTGCCGAATGTTAATATAAATAGCATTTGACGGTTAATTATTGTTAATTATTTAATAAATTAATATTTAAATTAAGTTAAATTATTAATTTAATTTATTAAAGTAATATTTAATAAATTAATATTCTTATATAATAAACACATTATTTAGTACATTCTGCAGTCATGTACTGTTCTTCAATTTGTTAAATCCTACAATAATACAATCGCAGCTACATTTCAGTACTCACTTGATTCAAAATTTATATTTCACTTTCAATTCATTTTCTGTCCTTTAACTCGTCTGCTTACTTTAGAGTTTTACTGAATTGAAGCGTTTATTTTAAAAATTAAATATTTTATTTGCAAACTTAAAAAATAAAATATTGTACTGTAAAAAATATTTCTTTTGAATGATCATTTCAAAATGATCATTTATGATCAGTATGCGAATCACTTGTTATTACTGAAATTGATCGCACTAATCTGCACTAATTTCTAAATTCTAATTGTAAAATATAGACTGCATACTAAAGTTAAGTAATGACTTATCAATAATAACCTTATTTTTAATTTAATTTCTAAATGTATATTTATTATATTTTGTGATATAAAAATGCATTTTATAATAAAAACGTATTGTATATATTTATCCTATCGCTAGATAAAGACTAGACTATATCCTATCTAGACTTTATCTAGACTTTATCTAGATAAAGTCTAGATAAACAAAATCAATTAATTTAACTTGCAAACCATAAAGCGAGACTATTTATTTTCGTTATTTCGATTACGCATAATCGATTTAGATATTCACATATTCATTATTATTTATTATTTTGATATTTTTGATTTATTATAAATAAAAAATAAAGGTTTAGTAGCTAATGCAATTATAATCATATTTTATTAAACAAACAATAAAGATATTCATTAAAGATAATATTCATTAAAGATATCGATTATCTTTTATTAAAATAAAAGATAATTTTCAAACTTAAAAAATAAATAGAATTAACATATTAATAAATTAATTTTAATTTAAAAATTAATATAAAAATTATATTTTATTTAATTATAAAATATATTTTATTTGAAAATTATATTTTATTTTAATTTATAAAATTAATCATACGATTATCGGAATCTTTCGAATCAATAAGTTATTAATTATTTATTAAAAACATTTATTATGATAAAAAATATAAATTTTAAAATTGTATAATTCGAAATTTAATAACCAAAATCAGTTATAAACATTCAGCTGTCCTTTTTATACAAATGTTTGATTTAAACAAATAGCTTTTCTTTGCAATGCAACAAATACATATGAATATAGTCAACTGGACCCACGGACCATTCCTTATTGAACTGAATTCAAACGAAAGGTAGCTTACAGTAAACGTTTTATAAAATTTA
The DNA here is from genome assembly GCA_012934845.2 of Pomphorhynchus laevis. Lineage (NCBI taxonomy): Eukaryota > Metazoa > Acanthocephala > Palaeacanthocephala > Echinorhynchida > Pomphorhynchidae > Pomphorhynchus > Pomphorhynchus laevis. Next base: position 39,856 of record WNNJ02003115.1, read on the forward strand.
AATTGTTTCGTACATATCTTGGTTAAAGAAACTTAAAACATGATATCATAAATTACTCACCAATTGATTAGTTAGTCAGTAATTCATAAATTAATCAATAATTGACCGTTATTAGTCACTTCTTAGCCGTTGACCCCTTATTATAAGAATTCCAGAATTGTTACTTGTTATGTTATATATCCTTTACTGATTATATTTCATTATAATATAAATATAATGAAAATATTACATTATACTATTTTATTCTATTATATTTCATCTATTTTCATCCATTTTTATTTTAAAAATATCACTTATTCCTAATATTGAGCTGCATTGTTAAAAATACAAGTATTGTAATTTAATCTTCTAAATTATAACGCTTGATAATCATCATTTATCAGTGATGGATTAATAGAGCGAGTGAGGTTATATTGTATATTTTTATTTCTATAGCTAACTTCTATATAAACACGGTTTCTTCAAAATCATTTAAATAATTTAATAGATACATAAATAATTTAATAGATACATATTTTAAACTAGGTTACAATAAACAAAACATCAAGCAGAAAATAGTAAAATATATAAATCAACACAATAATATAAAGAATAAATTTAAACTCTTAAGTGGCAAATTTTTATGGATGGATAATAAATAATATACTTTGCATTAGAATAAGATACTAGGTAGTTTTATCAGAGGAAATACATCATTAGCATGTATTTGGCCCCACTGCTATGTTGGGTAGATGAGTTAGGGGCCGAAACCTGATAGCATATCAGTTCCTCCTGATGACCTCTAATCTTTATTTCTGATACGTCGTCTGTTATTTATTAGTCAATTAATAAAAACTGACATTTATTTAAAATAAAAGTTACTATAAAAATAACATCCACTGACTTTTCTAAAGTTGCTTTAATAAGCCGTGGTTTAAATATAATACATTAAATAATGAAATTTCAGAATTGCCATAGTATATGAATTTGTTCATAACTGTGTAAAAACTAAATCTAAACTGTTTCGATACATTGAAATATTGTAGGGCAATCGAAATTAATACTGGTATAAAACATTTTTTCAGTATAAATTCTACAAAAGAATTTTTATAGCACACAAAAGGAATAAATTTTCAAAATATAAATACATACGATTTTAGTACGCTTTATACAAATCTAGATTTAGTAGATATTAAAGAAGCATTAGTAAAATTAATTAATCTTATATTCGGAAAAAGATATACATATATATGTTATAATAATTATAACACCTATCTAACAAAAATTAAACCATCAAGTAAATATAAATATATGGATAAAATTGAATTAATAGAATCTTTAAATATTTTGATAAATCAAAATTATTTAAAAGTAGGGACATCTATATTTAGACAAGTAAAAGGTGTTTTAATGGAAGTAAAATTATTTAACTCTAATAATTTTTATTCAATTAGTGAACAAATTTATCCAAAGAGCCATTCTTAACAAAACCAATATTGATGATAAATAAGGTGTATATCTAGATATAAATATTAAATTTACATCAATAAAAACTACTATTAATTTATATCGTAAAGATGACATATTTAAATTTACAAGAAACATATTTTTGTATGAGCATTCATGCATACCATATAATATAAAATATAATACATTAAATAATGAAATTTTAAGAATTGCAACAATATGTAATGATATTGGCTTTCTTCAAAATCATTTAAATAATTTAATAGATGCATATTTTAAACTAGGTTACTATAAAAATAACATCAAGCAGAAAATAGTAAAATATATAAATCAACACAATAATATTAAAAATAAATTGTTATAAATTATTTAAAAATGTTATCAAAGATGTTATTTTTATGATAACCATGGATATAGATGCATCTTAAAAAATTTATATTTTAAAAAAGATAAGACGGAATTAGTGAACTTCCGCGCTTTCATATGCAAGGGAATTAGAGTAAGTGGAAATCAATCAAATCAGCTAACTGATTTTACGTATTTAATATAATTATAAACTAAACAAAACATAATAATGCTAAATCAAAATTTAATAATTTAACAATAAAATAAATAATTGTCTTTAGATTTTCTACAATTTAAATGAAGTTAAAATAAAAAATTGAAATTTAAAATTAAAGTCATTTTTATGAATTGACTAATAAATAAAATACATTGTATCAGAAATATATTAATTAATATATTAATAAATATATCAATTAATTAATATATATTAATATATATTTACTTTTATTATATCCAATGCTAACTTCAAAAAATAAATTTCAATGAGTCTTCAATAACTCTTAAATTAAATCAGCTAACTGAGTCTACGTATTTAATATAATTATGAACTAAACTAAACATAATGATGCTAAATCAAAATTTATAATTAAATAATAAATAATTGTTAAAGGATTTTAAATAATTAATATCTAGTTAAAAATAAAACTTGAAATTAACCTGTTTGTATAAATTTATTAATAAATTGAAATTAATTTATAGATCATATTATATCTTCCATTTGCTAGAATTTGAATAACACTATTCGAAATAGAATCATTGTAGAGTTGAGTTGAAAATTTTAAATAATGAATAAACAATTAGTCACATTCAAGAACGTTATTCTACACCAAAATCACTATTTTCCAATCAAATCAGCTAACTGAGTCAACGTATATAATGTAATTATAAAATAAACAAAACATAATAATGCTAAATCAAAATTTAATAATTAAATAATAAAATTAATAATTGTTTTTAGATTTTCTATAATTTAAATCAAGTTAAAATAAAAAATTGAAATTTAAAATAAACGTCATTTTTATGAATTGACTAATAAATAACAGACGTTGTATCAGAATAAGAATTAGAGGTCATCAGGAGGAACTGCTATGCTATCAGGTTTCGGCCCCTAACTCCTCTACCCAACATAGCAGCGGGGCCAAATACATGCTAATGATGTATTTCCTCTGATAAAACTATCTAGTATCTTATTCTAATACAAAGTATATTATTTATTATCCATCCATAAAAATTTGCCACTTAAGAGTTTAAATTTATTCTTTATATTATTGTGTTGATTTATATATTTTACTATTTTCTGCTTGATGTTATTTTTATAGTAACCTAGTTTAAAATATGTATCTATTAAATTATTTAAATGATTTTGAAGAAAGCCAATATCATTACATATTGTTGCAATTCTTAAAATTTCATTATTTAATGTATTATATTTTATATTATATGGTATGCATGAATGCTCATGCATATTTGGCCCCGCTGCTATATTGTGCGATGAATAAGGGCTGAAACCTAATAGCATAGCAGTTCATCCTGATGATCTATAATCTTAGTACTTAAAATGAAATACTAATCTTAATTTAAATACAAGGTAAAAAACTTAAGTTAAAAAACTTACAATGACTGAAATAGCTTATCTGATTTATGGAAAATCGTCATCATAATTAAATATTAATAAAAAATAAAGTACTACCATTACTGATAAATAAAAATAATATAATGTAATATTAATATAATTATAATAGTATAATAAATTATATTATTGAAATAACAATAAAAAGGTCTATAAAGGTCAATAAGCGTTTTGCTCGCTCACAACTAGATAAAAAAAGGTAAAAAATTTTAATTCCTGAATATAATCAATCTGTAATTCCCAATTAAAATCATTGTCTTGATGTGACCGATACTTGAGCATTCAACAGTCTATGATGCTAATTGATTTTATACACGAGCCTGTTTTATTTTCCAAGTATTAAAGTGAATACGTTAAATAATTGCGACAAAATTGTTTATTAAAATTATTGTAAAAGGGGTTTTTCGGTTAACCAATTAATTTATTAGATTTATAAGCGAACTGATTTTGTTCAATAAAATTTGAATAAAATTCACGATGAAATTATAAAGATAATCAATTTAAAAATGTCTTATCCTGATTAGGAGTATTCTTGCAGTGACTGATGTTTTAGCATTGAGTGTCTTAGCTGGCAATCAACTATTTTATCAACTTTGGAATTAATGAATTTTAAAATTGAATAGCTGCATTGGGTACACAAGTTCATATAAATCATTTATGCGATCTCATATTTTTCTTCTTGAAAATTTTACAAAAGTATAAATAAGATTTGAATTCACATCAACAACTATGCTTAGTCAAAAATTTTAAGATTCTTTATTCCATTCAATGAAAATATTTCATCGAATTCACTTTCATTTGATGCCAATAATTTCATTGGATGATACAGTATTTTTTAATATATAAATGAAAAACAAACTTTTTGTGTGTTTTTGGACATGTATACCAAATAACCTTAAATATATTACATAATATATAATACTTAATCCAGGTAGTCTTATCCCAAATTAAACTAATATTAATGATAAAGAGGATATATGTATTTAATTCTAATAATTTGTATTCAATAAGCGAACAAATTTATCCAGAAAGCCTTATTCTTAACAAAACCAATATTGATGATAAAGAAGGTGTATATCTAGATATGAACATTAAATTAACATTAACTAAAACTACTATTAATTTATATCGTAAAGATGACATATTTAAATTTACAAGAAACATATTTTTGCATGAGCATTCATGCATACCATATAATATAAAAAATAATACTTTAAATAATGAAATTTTAAGAATTGCAACAATTCGTAACGATATTGGCTTTCTTCAAAATCATTTAAATAATTTAATAGATGCATATTTTATATGAGGTTAAATAATTTAATTGAGCTATATTTTAAACTAGGTTACTATAAAAATAAAAACAGAAAATCGTTAAATGTATAAATAATCAAGATGTTGTTAAAATTTAAAGTCTTAAGTGGAAACTTTTTGTTGACTTCTAGTAAATAATTAACTGTTTGAAAATGATATTAATCTAGATAATCACATTATATCAGAGGAAATAACATTGGTGCCGCTGCTATGTTGGGTTTAGGAATAGGGGACAAATATGATAACACAGCAATTTGTACTGATATTTTGTACATATTTTTTCAATAACATGGTATATAATCAACTAATCTGCTTATAAGAATATATAATATAAAATATAAAATTTCATTTTAAAATGAAGATATTTTCACATCAACAAAAGAGTTGAAACAAAAGTTGAAATTCTGTTTGGAAATTAAAGGTTTAACTTTGAAATGAATATAAATGCAATTATTTTACTGTGAATTTTCAAATATAGTTGTTGCTGAAAGGCGACAACTATATGAAAGGCGAACACGGAAGAATTTGTTAAATAAATTCACGAATGCTACTATATTCATCGTAACAAAGACGAATTTACATATTTATAATGATGTTTTTAAACTGAACAAATGGACAAAACGAGATTACAAAATTCAATTTTGTCATGTTTTCTAAATAAGACAAACTATTAAGTGTAATTAATTACATTTACTTACATTACATGTAATTACCATCATGAGGTAATAACAGAATGATGTCCTCCTTATATTTATTAATTAGTAATAATACATTGCTATAAATAATTATTTTTATTAAATATTCAGATCAAATGTTTACACGCCATTGTAAAATTATGAGTTTACATTTCCATCTTGCTATACAAAACTTTATTTTAAGTGCGTATATTAATTACGACTTTATGGACTGTACAAATATTGATTGCAAGTCACAGAGAGAAATGTTCCTGCAAAAGTATCTTACCAATATCTCGCTCTTACAAAAGGACTCAGATAAAAATTTAATCGTAAGCGTTATACCTAAGTTATCAAATGGTAAACGTACTATAATAATAAACTTATAAATAACCTAACTTTTAGAAAAAATATTAAAAGCAAATGAAGGTATTGAAGCAATGAATAAAATCACGGAATTTCCAAAATTTTACTCGGGTAAACTTGCAATTTAAAATCGGAATTATTTAAAAATGATTTAAATAATTTAATCTAGGCCCTTTTAAATATGGTACTATAAAAATAAATACAATTGTCAAATAAATAATCACGTTATTAATATTTAAATTCCAAAGAGTAAAATTACTTAGTTCATAGGTGGACAAAGTTGCTCAGGAATCGTTAAGAATGATTACTCTAATACATCCGACATGGACAGGTCACCCGACGTATTTACATGAACTTATTAATGTATAGCCGGAAGTTATTAAACAGCGTTCTTATTTGTCTCAATACTCCTTTGCCCCGAAAGCGATCAATTCATCGATCTGATAAGTGATAAATTCAAAAACGTTGCGGATAAGCTAGATGGTACTTATTGGCATTGAAAGAAGTTGCTAGAATATGCCGATGTTACTTCAACGAATTCCATCACGGAAGATTCAACTGATCAGGAAAACGCTAAAGGACGTCTTTAACAATGACACAGTGGTCAACTACAAGATTTACTAGATTAAGCTCGTATACTTCAACGAAAGTACATACTAATGCCAGCGTAGTCAAAAGAGTTGATTGAAAAAACGCTTGTCGTCATTGATAAAATCTGGCCATACAACCGCTGCAATAAAAACCTTGTAACATTCGGACCCAGTCGAACGTTCGATATATCAATGTGATGATTTTAATAGACTAGCATAAGTGAGATATTTAGTGAAATGCATCCAGAATGCATAAACGTTGACTAGGAAACATTTCTTCAAAGCCCACTGCAAAATTGTCTTGCCCACCATGACGTTGTCTTTACCATGATAGATACGTATCGGGTAATTGCTGTTGCCTTTAAGGCTAATAGAGGCGGTGTTACATCAACGCTAGTAACGCGTTTTACGGGATCAGCAATAAGTTATGGCTAGCTAATATTCGGATAGCATGTGCTTCAATGAGTTGAATGCTGAATAATATGTATGGGGACACGCCCTCGTGGTTAAAGATGACAGTGAAATGCTATCAAAAGAGGGGTTTCACAAGACGACCCCTTACAATGGCCGCTTTTGTAGCGGCATCGCTACCATTTATCAGTTAATACAAGTAAGGTGTCCGAGCATCATGTAGTGTTGGTATGCAGACGATTCAACTTTTGTCGGACTGTTGAAAAGTTTGAGTCATATGGAGTGTATTACAAACCATTTGTCTTCAATATGTGTACTTCGTCAATGATACAAAGAGCATCACACCACCCTCGATGTACGAGCGTGGGTGATTTACGAATTTGATACAGAAGGCACGGAGAGGTATCTACATTTTCCTGCATAAAAGGGGCGTCTAGCTGGCTTACAATACGACCATTATAACAGCAGGGACTACATCTTACATCGATCGAATTTCAAGATGCTCTAGTTGCTTTCTACAATTAAACCCCTACAGGTCTGGCGAAAAAATGTGTTTGTGGTGAAGATCAGAACATAGCGAGTAATCCATCCTGTAAAAGGGATGCCATGCATATCATATGACACAACGAGATTCGTTATATAGTACCCGACATGTTGACAGTCGTATGCAACGTAGTGAGACTTGAATCCATGCTGGAAACAGTAACTGAATCAATAGCTTTTTCAACGTGTTGCGGGATGTTTGGTGCTAGGACGCAGTGAGCGCTTTTGACGCTTGTATCTTAAATTTCTTTTACGTCATATAGTCGAAATCCGCATAATCGTGTTTCGAGTACCACGAGTCACGTACACGCAACAAATACGAAGAACGTATAAAAGAGGTAGATCATAGTACGTTCTGTCTTATAGTTGGAGCTGCGACTGGTGGAATTGAGCCATCTACAAATGCAATGATTAAAACAATATCGCGGAAACTAAATTAAAAAGGCAGCCGAATACGCGGATTTAGTCGCCTGGTTGCTAACGAAAAAAAGGCTTGTATGAGCAGTTTCAATGTGTTTGCAAAATCCTAGATCCGCGTGCCATTTACCCATCGTAACCGCTGTAGAATGTTTTCTCTCCAGCCTCAAGAAATCTGCTTTAGTAAGAAAGTGCTATTTAAACATCGAGACGATTTTTTTGTTAAATTTAATAATTGTTAATCGCTTAAAAATTAAACCGATAAAATTAATATTTCCAAAACTATTATTTGCTAATAATATTTTATATAATATTTTTATTAAATATTAAATAGATTCAATTATCTATAATTACACATGACGATATTATTACGAATGTGTATTGTACATAGAATAGTTATAATAAAGAATCGAAAATTTAAAATATAAATATTAGATAATTATATTAAATAATTATTTTTCAAAACAAAAATAATGTTTAAATATACTAGTTCATAAAGTTCATATATAATTTATAATTATATAATAAATATAGAATATTAAGTTTAATTAATGAATTATTAATTAATAATTGAGATTAATAATTAAAAATAAGTAAAACAACAATTTTAATAGTTTCCGTTTTATCAAATTTTGACATCATCTTTTCACAGAATAACGTCAAATCAGCAATCATTAGGATTATGTTTCTTCAAAATTTGGAGTATATCCTAATGATATACTCCAAAGAAGACCACAGAAAATATTTGCTTTTAAAGGATTTACTTCTTTTAAAAAAGTTAGCGTACAAATTGATATAGCAAATTAGATCAAATCAGATCAGCTGACTGAGTATACGTATTTTATATTATTTATAAAAAGAAAATGTTAAATAAAATTTAAATAATAAATAATAATAAATAATTGTTAAAAAAGTAATTTCACGTTTAAAAACTATTTCTAGTAGTAGAATAATTTGTCTCGTAAAAACACTTATAAATTAAAAATAATGTTAAATAAAATTCAAATAATAAATAATTCTTAAAAAAGTAATTTCACGTTTAAAAACTATTTCTAGTAGTAGAATAATTTGTCTCGTAAAAACACTTATAAATTAAAAATAATGTTAAATAAAATTCAAATAATAAATAATTGTTAAAAAAGTAATTTCACGTTTAAAAACTATTTTTAGTAGTAGAATAATTTGTCCCGTAAAAGCACTTATAAATTAAAAATAATGTTAAATAAAATTCAAATAATAAATAATTGTTAAAAAAGTAATTTCACGTTTAAAAACTATTTTTAGTAGTAGAATAATTTGTCTCGTAAAAACACTTATAAATTAAAAATAATGTTAAATAAAATTCAAATAATAAATAATTGTTAAAAAAGTAATTTCACGTTTAAAAACTATTTCTAGTAGTAGAATAATTTGTCTCGTAAAAACACTTATAAATTAAAAATAATGTTAAATAAAATTCAAATAATAAATAATTGTTAAAAAAGTAATTTCACGTTTAAAAACTATTTTTAGTAGTAGAATAATTTGTCCCGTAAAAGCACTTATAAATTAAAAATAATGTTAAATAAAATTCAAATAATAAATAATTGTTAAAAAAGTAATTTCACGTTTAAAAACTATTTTTAGTAGTAGAATAATTTGTCTCGTAAAAACACTTATAAATTAAAAATAATGTTAAATAAAATTCAAATAATAAATAATTCTTAAAAAAGTAATTTCACGTTTAAAAACTATTTCTAGTAGTAGAATAATTTGTCTCGTAAAAACACTTATAAATTAAAAATAATGTTAAATAAAATTCAAATAATAAATAATTGTTAAAAAAGTAATTTCACGTTTAAAAACTATTTTTAGTAGTAGAATAATTTGTCTCGTAAAAACACTTATAAATTAAAAATAATGTTAAATAAAATTCAAATAATAAATAATTGTTAAAAAAGTAATTTCACGTTTAAAAACTATTTTTAGTAGTAGAATAATTTGTCTCGTAAAAGCACTTATAAATTAAAAATAATGTTAAATAAAATTCAAATAATAAATAATTCTTAAAAAAGTAATTTCACGTTTAAAAACTATTTCTAGTAGTAGAATAATTTGTCTCGTAAAAACACTTATAAATTAAAAATAATGTTAAATAAAATTCAAATAATAAATAATTCTTAAAAAAGTAATTTCACGTTTAAAAACTATTTTTAGTAGTAGAATAATTTGTCTCGTAAAAACACTTATAAATTAAAAATAATGTTAAATAAAATTCAAATAATAAATAATTGTTAAAAAAGTAATTTCACGTTTAAAAACTATTTTTAGTAGTAGAATAATTTGTCCCGTAAAAGCACTTATAAATTAAAAATAATGTTAAATAAAATTCAAATAATAAATAATTGTTAAAAAAGTAATTTCACGTTTAAAAACTATTTTTAGTAGTAGAATAATTTGTCCCGTAAAAGCACTTATAAATTAAAAATAATGTTAAATAAAATTCAAATAATAAATAATTCTTAAAAAAGTAATTTCACGTTTAAAAACTATTTCTAGTAGTAGAATAATTTGTCTCGTAAAAACACTTATAAATTAAAAATAATGTTAAATAAAATTCAAATAATAAATAATTCTTAAAAAAGTAATTTCACGTTTAAAAACTATTTCTAGTAGTAGAATAATTTGTCTCGTAAAAACACTTATAAATTAAAAATAATGTTAAATAAAATTCAAATAATAAATAATTCTTAAAAAAGTAATTTCACGTTTAAAAACTATTTTTAGTAGTAGAATAATTTGTCTCGTAAAAACACTTATAAATTAAAAATAATGTTAAATAAAATTCAAATAATAAATAATTGTTAAAAAAGTAATTTCACGTTTAAAAACTATTTTTAGTAGTAGAATAATTTGTCCCGTAAAAGCACTTATAAATTAAAAATAATGTTAAATAAAATTCAAATAATAAATAATTGTTAAAAAAGTAATTTCACGTTTAAAAACTATTTTTAGTAGTAGAATAATTTGTCCCGTAAAAACACTTATAAATTAAAAATAATGTTAAATAAAATTCAAATAATAAATAATTGTTAAAAAAGAAATTTCACGTTTAAAAACTATTTTTAGTAGTAGAATAATTTGTCCCGTAAAAACACTTATAAATTAAAAATAATGTTAAATAAAATTCAAATAATAAATAATTATTAAAAGAGTAATTTCACGTTTGAAAACTATTTTTTGTAGTAAAATAATTTGTCCCGTAAAAAAAACACATATTTTTAAATAAATATTCATTGATAGACTTCATATCCTAACATTTGTAATTGTTACAATTTAAAGAACTAATTAAAAATATAAAATAAAACTTTCCTTATTATATTCTTTCTGATTTAGTTTACGATGGAAAAATGAACATTATTTTTTTTAATGATAGTCAGAAAGAAGCGAATTTATCTTTAGAAAATATACAAGCTCAGGTAAATTGAGTAACTAATTAAGTTAAAATAATTCAATTTTGGCAAAATTTAAAAGATTCTAATCGTTTTCAAATTGCAGCAAATTTGGATGCTTGTAATTTAACTTAGCTCAGTATTGAAATTTAGTGTCGTAACACTTTTGTAGATATGAAAATCGTGATTCTTGTGTAAAAATATACCTTGTAACGATCGCCTCTAAACTGTGCTTATTTTATAAATATTATAAATTTATGAAAATATCTGATTATAAAGCTCCGATGGAGGTTTTAGAAATTATCCCATAAACTGTCACTGAAGCTTACTAAAGAGTGCACTATAAAACACAAACATCGTTAAGCATGCTGTCAAAACCCAAATAAAAAATTAAATCGATATTAAATTAGTTCACAAATTAAATCGATATGAGTCTATTTAATTCCAAAATCTCCAAAAAGATTATCCGGGTTGCACCCTGAGTTCATCTCTTGCGTACTACAAGCCTAAAATTTCCTTGAGTGCCCGGCTTGGAATTTCTTGAAATTATAGGAAATGCCCTCAAATCAGAACAATAATCTGTAGTGTTACTGTAGTGTTGCCACATCTTGTCGAGACGCAGTTGTTAGTTGATTAAGTTTAACAAATATTAACTTGTTCACACATCGTCTTTGATGCTCCTGGCGAATTATAAGCTTGTTTAGTCAACGTGACAAACAACATGAACCCCTTGCGAAATTTGAGAGCGCGTTCGTACATCGAGGGAATTAGATACAATGGGTATCTGATGGATGCAAATAGCCAAAGTCACTAGTGTTCAACCTATAAAGCGTACAATTGGCTCAACGCTTGTACAGAACAAACTAAAAAATCTGAAACAAATTCTTTAAGCAACCCATATTGTTGTAGATCATCTAAACTACAAAATTTAACTAATTTAACATTTTTATCTTTTTTATAATTTTAAATTAATAAATATAAAAAATTAAGTTTTTGATATAATTTTTCGAATTAATTTAATCTTAAATTTCATATTGTCATAATCGAATAATTTAATCCATGTTCGGGTAAGTTCTGGTTTAATTTTAAGATATGCGTAGCGGTAAATTTTCACAAAAAGGATTTAAATTCAGCCTTTTCAGTGACGGTCCTTAATGGAACTACATCACAATCAACACTTCAAGCCCAGTAAGCCTACTAGCACATTATCGTTTAAATAATTTAAATTTAGAGAATTGAATGTGCTGTTTTATTACTCTTCTGAAGGTTGCCGTGATCTATCCGTTTGCATACAAAATAGAGTAGAAAGTCTAGATCGCTTATTGTCTGAATCCGTTTTAGATTTTGGCAAAAACGAAAATTTAGAAATCTTAGCAAAAGCTCGCTACAACATATCATTCAATACAGGTAACTGTGAATATGTGTAAATTCAATAATAAAGAAACTTAACTTTAGGAAGAGTGGCACGTGATGACTTTAATGACACATGCTCATTATTGTAGAAATCATATAAAACAATAGATGCTTTACAGAATAATTACTAGCAAAATATCCAAACGATTAATATGGTGCAACATTTATTTAATAAACTTATATTTTCACCAGATTCAGCATCAATTTATCTAGTGAGATTTAAATATATAAAAATATATAAGAAAATAATAAATATAAGAAACTTGCAATCAATTTTAGCAGAATTCACAAACAAGTTATGCTGTTACGTACATTTATAAGCAAAATTTAATAAACCAAAGTTGAGGGGACCAAGTTAAGAGGCCCACATTTAGAGGCCACAGTTTAGAAACAAAAGCTTAAAGACAACAGTTTAAAGGCCCAAGTTTAGAGGCCCAAAAATAGAAAAATTTTGTACTATTTTAAATAAACAAAATGTAAATAATAAGATCGGATATATCAAATATATCCCTAAAACACAGTAGAACTACCATCAGTCGTTTAGGCTGCCTTGTGATATATTTAAAAGGCATCTTTGAGAATTTGCTAACGTGGTAGCATGGTCCTAGCATCTTTAAACTAACCATGTGCTTTCCGGATCATCCTTACTTTATTCGGCAGGAATTTTACTTGTTGTCGTTGCTGGCTTTCTCACAGGATTCTTTGGAGGATACATTATTATAATTTTATATCAGATAGTGGTTAATTGTCTGATTTTTTGGCAACATCTGGTTTTTTTTTCATTTTCTGGCAACATATCAGTTTTTGGCAACATTTACAACTATGAAATTGAAGCTTATTAGCTCACGGAGCACAGTCTATCTGATATAAAATTATAATAATGTATCGTCCAAAGGATCATATGATAAAGTAAGCAACGACAGCAAGTAAAATTCCTGCCAAATAAAATTAGGATGATCCGGAACGCACATGGTTAGTTTAAAGAGACTAGGCCCATGCTACCACGTTAGCAAATTCTCGGAGATGCCTTTTAAATATATCACAAGGCAGCCGAAACGACTGATGGTAGTTCACCCTACTGATGAGTGCTGCCGGCTACAATCAGCTCGTCTAGGAGTGATAAGGAAGTCTGCTCTGCATGCCATCGAACTCCGGTTTTGGCAACATCTACAATTATGAAACTGAAGAATATTAACTTCCTTATTATGATAAGGAAGTCTGCTCTGCATGTAATCGAACTCCGGCTTTTGGCGACATCTACAATTATGAAACTGAAGATTATTAGCTCTCGGAGCACAGTTAAACACTACCTGATATAAAATCAACAGAATATAAAAGATAAATTTAAAGCCCTAAGTGGGAAACTTCTGTATATAAAAATAAAATCAGAAATAAAATCGTAAAACAAATAAATCAACAAAATGTTATTAAAAATAAGTTGAAACTATTAAACGAAAATTGTTTATGGATAATAAATAATATCTAGAAGATTGATTATTTTTAAACCTATTCAAAATAATTTAAATAATTTAATAAATACATATTATTATCTAGGTTACCATAAAAAAGACAAACATTAAATCGTAAAAATATTAAAAATAAATTTAACCTATATTAATTATCTAAATCCAACCTATCTTTATTCTCCTTCTCCATCCCACGTATCACTTTCCAATAATCTACATCCTTCCTTCAAAATCATTTCCATTAACATATCCGATCAACTGATTCAACAATCCACTATTGTCACACATGCCCCAACCTATCTTAATTCTCCTTACTCTACCTCACACGTATAACTTCCAAATAATTTACATCCTTCTTTCAAAATCATCTCCAGTCACATCTCTGATAAACCAATTCAACACACAACTCCTGTCACACTTGATCCAACCAATCTTAATTATCTATCAAGCATCCCTGTCATTTCCACTTCTATCTGCTCATCTGCCTCGACTCATACCAGCTCTGTCCGTCCACCAATTCCACGAAATCGTTTTCCTTCGCGTAATCGATGTATTATCATATCAAACTTAAAGCTTTCCGAATCTACTTCTTCACAATCTCGCCTCGATGATGATGTATCTGCTTTCAGCTCTATCCTAGTAACCATTCTTTCTGATGATAACCCATACCTCTTCAATAATATCGCTCCTGTATCTTTTATTCGTTTAAACAAATCCACTAAATCCAATCATCTCAGTCCTCCACTCCTAAAAATCGTTTTCCGACATAGTTCACATGCATCCTTGGTACTTTCCCAACGTTTTAAACTTCTTACCACTTCGTCTACTTGTCGTATCTTTCCTGACCGCTCCCCTTCTGATATTGCCCAGCTCAATTTAGCTCGCATTGAGAAACATCAACGTGAAACAAACGGCAAGTCATCCTTATCAGATTATCAACTCCTTTCTCTCTGGAACTTGTAATTGTATACCGTCCAAGCTCAGCTGCCCCCTCGCGTATGTTCTTTAACGACCTTGCAAATCTTCTTTATCACTGTTCATTGTCTTATACTCCATCATTTGTTCTCGGTGACTATAACATTCGTCTTTATCGCTCGGCTGACTCTGACTCTATCACTCTAACCAACCTTTTTTCAGATTTTGAATATAAATTACTTTCAACAAGCCCAACTCATATTCGCGGAGGTGCTCTCGACATCATTGCTGTTACCAACTCCTTCAATGCATATACCTCATTGTCAATTACTGATCCAGGATTATCCGGTCATTTCCTTGTCACTCGTAATCTTACTCGTCCCTATCCTCCTTTTCCGCCTTTAACATTAGCTACTCCAAGTCGACCCTGGAAACTTCTCGATATCTCTATTCTCAGTGCAGCCATACTCAATTCTTCACTCTTTTCACTTCCACTTAACTATCGTTCTCCCAATGATCTCTGCATTCTTTTTGATTCTGAACTTATGTCTATCATCAATAACCTTCTGCCTAGTCGACTCCGAAGTTCTCAGCGCTTACGCCATGCTCAATGGTTCGATTCTGACTGTAGTATTTCCAAGTGTCGACTCCGTCACTCTTTTCGTGTGTATAATCGTTTTCTTAAACTTTCTCCCAACTCACTCCCTATAAATCTCCGTGATTCCTACTTTTCTCTACGCCGTTCACATTTCATTCTTATGCGAACTAAACGTACTCTCTTTTGGAGAAATCAACTCGAGTTTCTTCGAACTCAATCTAATTGGAAAATCTTAAACTCAATTCTTTCACGATCATCTACACCTTGTAATATAAATACTAATGAATTTTCTTCTTATCTACAAACTAAGCTATCGAATTTACTTTCCCTACTACCAATAGCCCCCTTGTACCCTCTCTTCTCTTTAAATACTTCCCTCCCAGAGCTATTCCACCTTCTTCCCGTTGCGTCTGATTAAGTTTCTTCGGTTCTGCTGCCATTAAAAAAAGATTTATTTTAACGTGGCAAATGCGTGCCAGCGCACGCTTACATGACCACAACAAAACAAAAATGTAAATCATGTGTCGAGAAGGTGTGAACGGAGGAGGTGTTTAAATGTGATAAAGGAGGGAGCGCGGCGGACGTCGAGAGGGAGTTGATTCCAGGCGAGTGAGGCGGCGACGAGGAAGGATCGGAGACCGTAGTTGTTGGAGTAATTGGGAACGTGGAGTAAGAGGGAATTACGGGAACGCAGCGATAGCGAGGTGGGGCGAGTGTCGTCTAAGAAAGGAAGGTTGATGAACGATGGGGAGCCGACAGCAATGAGACGAAAAGTTACGAAAAGAAGGCGGAGTTTGATGCGGATGTGGATGGTGGGCCAGGAGAGTCGGGCAAAATATGTGGATGTGTGGTTGAAGCGACGGAGACGAAAGAGCACTCAAACAGCGGTTTTGATTATTCGTTGTAGGGGTAGAATGATGGATTTTGGAGAATTGGCGAAAAGGCTAAGGCAGTAATCGATTTTAGAGAAAAGAAGCGATGAAAGAAGAGACATACAAGGACAGAAGTCGATAAGGGGGCGGATACGGCGGATGTCACGGAGAATTAAGTTAGACGAGGGGACCTTGTCACGGACGAAGGGTTTAAGGTAAAGGTGATCATCGAAATGGAATAAAAAAGTGCGATTGAGGACTATGGGGATGATCGATGAGGCAAAAGATACAGTGGGAGGAGATATGTTTGGTTTACGGGGAAGGATCCACATTATTTTGGACTTGTCGGGGTTTAGAACGAGATGGAGATAGAATAGACGTTTGTAGATAGAAGAAAGACAGTTCGAGGCAGAAATGCTGATATCGTGTATGCAATGTGCGGGCGCATGATCATAGATGAGGATGTCATCGGCGTATTGCATGACGTTAAAGGAGTAAGGTTTGATAAACGGAGAGAGATCGCCAAGCAGAAGAGATAAAAGCAGGGGACTGAACCTTGTGGGACCCCGCAAAAAATTGGGATGGGATGGGACGATAATGATTTAGAATAGATGCGGAAGGAATGGTCGGATAGATATGAGGCGAATCATGCTACGGAGGAAGAAGAAAAGCCGTAATCATAACGAAGGCAAGAAAGGAGGACGGAGTGGTAAACAATTTCGAATGCGGAGGAGAGGTCGAGGGAGATGAGAACACTATACAGAGCCTTGTCCCGAGAAATGAATAAGTCGTCGTAATCTTTCATGCAGGCGATTTCTGTGGAGTGGTTAGAGCGGAAAGCGGATTGAAAAGGAGGGTACAAATTGGATGATGAGAGATTAGCGTTGATCTGTATTAAGATGAGGCGTTCTAAGAGCTTAGAAAGAGTAGGGAGTAGTGAAATGGGGCGATAGCTAGAAGGAAGGGAGGGGTCGAGCGATTGTTTCTTAAGGAAGGGGCGAACGATTGCGGATTTCCAGTGTAAATGGAAGATATTACTACGGATGGACGAGTTAAACAAGGTTGTGAGAAAAGGGGATATCGATGAGCATATGGATTTTAATATGTGAGTAGGCAGGGGATCGGCAGGTGAAGTTTTGTTGGGCAAGGACATGAGGACAGATGTTACTTCGGTAGGTGTGACAGGAAAAAGATGAAAGAGTTCCGGAAGGATGGTGCTAGGCTGGGCAGTGGGATAGGATGGAGACCGGGGTGTGAGAGAGAGCAACGTGATACGACGAGAAATGACGAATAATGACGAATTATCATGGAGAAATTACGAATAATCATGGGCATTGATGTTGCACGGCGAAGAGGAACGAGCAGGGATTGAGTTAAAAGTATGCCAGAGAGTCTTAGAGTTGAATGAAGTGATAATTTTATGCTGCTAAAAGGAGTTGCATTTCGTACGTAGTAGGTTGGGATGAGACCGGCGATGAGCAAGATAGGTATCACGGAAAGACGGAGTGATCGAGCGGAAATCACGTCTGAGAGAGCGGTGATAGTGTCGAAAAGCATGGCGTAGTCGACGCTTTGTGTGTAGGCATTGGATGTCAAACCATGCGGCACGGTGCAAGCGACGGTGTGGGTGAGACTTGAAGGGCAAGAAAAGATCGAGAGTGGATGTGAGTTCTGAGTCGAAAATAAATGCGAGATCGTGAGGAGATGAATATGTTATTATTGGATAGGATAGATACGATTTGAGTAAGGCAGAGCAGAGAAGGGAGAGGTCAAGATTGCTCCAAGGGTGACGTAGGATTGTAGGTTTGTGAGGAGGGGTGTGGTTGTGAGTGAGATCAAGGTTGACGAGAAAGTGATCGGATATACCAGGATCCGAGATGGACAGTGAGGTGTAGGCAACAAAATGAACGGGGACAGCGATGATGTCGAGTGCCCTGCTAACGATATGTGTGGGGGCAGTGGAGATGGGTTTGTAGTTATAGTTAGATAGAATGTTGATGAACTGGATGGATTCGGTGTAAGAGGAGCGCTCGAGGCGGATGTTGAAGTCGCCAAGAAAGATTGAAGGGATTGAGGACAAGGAACAGTGAGACAGAAGGTCAGCAAGTTCGGTAAAAAATAAGGAGGTAGGAGTAGATAAACCAGGACGGTATATAATGGCGAGATCTGGAACGGTCGTGTTAGAAGAACGACAAGTGAGCAGTTCAAAAGAGCAAGGACAGAAAGGGGAAGTGATTTTGCGAATAGACGCGGGGTGACGGGTGAATGCGACAATGCCGCCATGATTAGAGAATTTAGAAAGGGATGAGCTGAGAAGCGAGCGGATTCGTCTAGTGAGATACCGGCAGAGAACAAACGGCGGATGGAGAGGTCGTCAGAATCGCAGTGCCAGAATTCGGTGAGGCAGAAGATATCGATGGATTGCTTGGTGAATAGGTTGATGATGATATCGGATTCATTGGGAATAAATCTAGTGTTAAGGAGGCCGAGGCGGAAACCTTGTTTGTTGGTGATAGGGACTAGTGGAGAAGACAGATAGGGGAGATAGAGAGCCATCGGATTTTGGGCGGGTGTAAACAACTTGAAAATTTCTGTCGATGTTTCGCCGTTCTCCTCGCGACGGCGTTTTTCGATGCAAGCAGATGAGAGTTGAGTGATTTTGGATGGGGTGCGATCGGGGAAAATGCGAGTGGATGAAGAGGACATGAGTTTGAATCGTTGGAGAAGACAGAGGTCGCGTGAGAGCGATGCTTGAAAACAATTTTAAGGAGAGGGGGTTGGTAAGGATTAGATTGGGAAGATTTGTTTAGACGGATGAATGTGACAGGAAAGATGTTGTTGGAAAAAAGATGGCTTATCCGCAGGAACAAGAGACGAGAGGATGGATCTGAATGCTGAAACATCGCGGTCGAGACGTGCTTGTTGAGATAAAGAGGTGGAAGAAGTTATATTAGTGACGATGACTCAACGATCGCGAGAAGGAAAGCGTTTCTGTAAAGGAGGACGAGTAACGTAAGTTGGTGAGATCACGATAGGATAGCTGGGAGTTAAGGATATCAAGGGAGTAGGTTTGACATAGGAAGACAAAGAGGATTTGGATAATATAGAGGGTGGTGAACGATGTGAGGAAAGTTTATGAGTGGAACGATTGTGGAGGTTGGTGGAGGTAATTTTGATTGAGGGATGTAGGTTATTGAGAAACGAGACAGAAGGGACAAGACGAGGGTGTCGGGAAGTGAAGACATGGGATTAGAAGTGCATGCGGTGACAGGATCAGTGGGTTGATAAAGGACGTCAGAAAACGACTGGGGTGGTTTGAGTGGACACGTTGGAGGTTGATATGTTCTTATGGGAGAGGTCGCGTATGAGTTTGGTGGCACAAAATTCACATAGAAAGTCTTCTTTAGACTTACTGTTGTCGCATGCGATTGTAGTCCAGGCGCTGCAGTCGTGTGTCGAACACTGTACTTGTTGTTGAGCACAGTTGGTGTAGTTAAGAGGAAAATGTTTATGGATGGGTACTAAATAATATACTTTGTATTGTAATAAGTTACTAGATAATCAAATTTCATCAGAAAAATTACGTCATTAGCGTATATTTGGCCTTGCTGATACGTTGGATCGAGGAATAAGAGCCGAAAAGTGATTACATAGCAGTTTCTCCTGATGACCTCTAATCCTTATTCTGATACATAGTCTATTATTTATATTTAGTATTAAATACGTAGACTCAGCCAACTGATCTGATTAATGATATGTTGTATTAGAATAAGATACACTAGATGATCAAATTTCATAAGAAGAAATACATCAATACTATACTGCTATATTGGGTGGAGGAATAGGGCCCGAATCATCTCTTTGTAGACTGTAGTACATTATTTTATTCGTTTTCATGTTATCCTGATATGCCAGATTCTAGAGCTTGGTGGTAACGAGCTCTACATTTATCTGTATTTCGAGTTTTATTTTTGGATGCTCGATTACTTTATATGGTTTTATTGGTTATTACAGGTGAAGTATATCGTGAATTTAACTGTATGTTAATTACGATATTTATTATAAATCCTCCCTATTCGTTGAGATCGTCAATGATCTAGTGAGTTGTATCTTCCGATCTAAGTTGATGACACCTCCTCGATATAGTTGCCGTGTAGCATCACCGATTCGGCTGTATCATTATAATCGGTAATAATAATATTTTTATAATTTTTAATAATTTAATATCAATAATTTACAAAAAAAAGGATTCTCGCTAATGGACCCATACATAACTTTCACTGTCAATGTTGTTGCTGATTTTTAAAACAAGTCGTTCACTATCTTATATGGTACCATCTCTGTTTCCTCCTGAACTTCGAAGGCAGGCATATGCTGGTCGAGCGATTTTATAGGAAACACTTGTGATGACATGTCGTGTTTCGTAGTACCTCGTTGTGTACGAACCGATGCGATTCGTCTGAACAAGGAGCTTGTCTCTTTCCCAATGTCATCAGAAGAGGAGAAAATTAGCGGAATGAGCCTGCCGTGCTCGATCGCTTAAATTTTTCTGGTTATTATTATTTTTAATAATTATTATTTAATCACAACTGTAGGTTCCCGCAAATGGGCCAATAATTCACAAATTCAAAACATTGATACGTTATTATAATGTTTTATTGAATATCAATCAAATTGTCGGGTCCCGAAAGATTTGAATTCCTGCTATTGTATACTTGTGTGTTGACCTCTCCCAATCTGTAATTGATCACGTATAGGTATTCATGTAGCGCGTATACACATTGAAGCTGCTTGAGCTAGCGCAATGCTCACTCTATACCTAATTATCGAGATAGAGGTTCAATAACTTGTTTTGTGTCTTATTGCATTTTCTGTTCGCATGGTATATATGACTCACGGTCGGCGACTTCTCAATGTAGGAAGGTTTAAGTGTCTTAAATATACATACGTCCAAATAGGACCGTACCAATCCTCTACTGTAAATTTCTCGGCATTATGTCTGATCTTGCGTTAACATCTCTCGTTGTGGTTTCTACTTCGAAATGGTAATTGTTCGGTACGGGCCTTAAAACCGGTTCAAGCTCAAAATAATTACAAATAAGTTTGAGATATAAAAAACATACATTCCGCTCGCTACTTACAACTAATGACAACTTCCAAGTAATGCGAACTACTTACAACTAACGACTTGCAGACTAATGGAGTTTAAGCATTCTTGACTATAACTAACTAATTGACATCTTATTATGGCAAAGAGAAAGCTAACTAAAAATGTCGGCCAGCAACTCAAGTCCGTCAAGGAAGCTTACATCGAAAAGCAAATTGGATGCGACAACAAGAACTGCAATGTTTGGACTCACGTTGCCATTCCTTTCACTGACGAGGACAACGTTTTAAATCGGAATTTCCTCTGCGGCTTCTGTTGTGCTGCCCTCGTAGGTAAGCTAATGAAGAATGACCACTCAAACGGTGGAGATGTTCTGAACGCTAACAAAACAGATTTGTGCTCAATAAATAAACTTGATGATATCTCTCAGTCGACTCAGACCGCTGTTATACATGGAACATCAACAAACGACAACATATCTTCCAATCTATCGTCGTCATCCGTTTGCTTACTAACTCATTTGTCATCTATGAAACCCGTTCTTGAAACTTCTCAAACACACAATCATCCTTTAACTACGGATAAAACTTCCCTTAATCTTCATCTTCCTAACAATGCAAACAGTAAAGGCCTTCATCTCGTACCTCATTTTTCTATTTCATCTCCACATCTAAAAACATCTCATACTTCTTTCTTCTCTTCACGTACTCCTTACTCTACCAAGTCTGATCTTCTGCCCACGTGGGTCTTACTCTACCCACGTTTATCTGATCTTCTGCCTCTACTCCTACCAGGTCTTTCCGTCCACCACTACGTAATCGTTTTCCTTCGCGCGATTGATGCATTATCATATCTAATTTAAAGGTTCCCGAATCTGCTTCTCCTCAATGTCGCTGTCATCCACTCCTAAAAATCGTTTTCCGACATAGTTCACACGCCTCTTCTGTACTCTCCCAAAGTTTTAAACTTCTTACCACTTCGTCTACTTGCCGTATCTTTCCTGACCGCTCCCCTTCTGATATTGCCCAGCTCAATTTAGCTCGCATTGAGAAACATCGACGTGAAACAAACGGCGAGTCATCCTTATCTATACGTCAAATCAACGGAAATTTTCACGTTATACACACAAGGCCAAAAATCCAATGGCGTCCCATCTCTCCCCCTTGTCTTGTTCGCTAGTCGATCTCGCTCCTAAGCATACATTTCGTCTTAGTCTATTCAACACTCCCTCCACTCTTCATAAAGCTGATATGCTCCTTGGATGAGCATATCAGCTTAACGAAGCGGCGACGTTGCGGCTTTCGCATTCAAAGTTTAACAAATTTTTGTGATAAAATTTGACTTTTACATTACTGGAGACCGATTCATTGACTTACCCCACTGCAACACTTGCAATCAATGGAGGCACTGGGCCAGCAACTGAATAAGCCCAAAACTAATGGAATATGCGGGTCCACTTACAATCACACAAAATGTCTGCTCAGAGCAAAGTGCTCTAGTAAGGACCACCGAGGGTGTTCCCGCAAATGCATGGCATTCAAAGAATACTAATCGAGGCACAAGGTAAATACAGGCAACGACCTAACGTTTGCTCAAGCTCCCATGCAGACGATAATTGAAACTAATTCTGACACCAAGTCAAACAACAAAGATATGACATACTACATTGACTGCAGAATCAAATGATGCATTATCATATCTAACTTAAAGCTTCACGAATCTCCTTCTCCTCAATATCGCCTCGATAATGATGTATCTAGTTATCTATCGATATTCTCGGCATTACCGAATCCTAGCACTCTGACTCCGACAATCTTACTATTCGTGACCTATGTCGCTTTGGTTGTTCTCTTGTTAAATCAGCCCGTCCAATTGTCTCTCCCACATTTACTGCTTCTAACCATTCATACCGTACAGGCTCAGCTGCCCTCTCACGTATCTTCTTTAACGACCTTGCAAATCTTCTTTAATACTGTTCATTGTATTATACTCCTTATTTTGTTCAAGGTGACTTTAACATTCGTCTTGATCGTCCAGCTGACACTGACTCTATCACTCTAACTAATCTGGTTTCTGATTTTAACTATAAATTACTTTCAACAAGCCCAACTCATATTCTCGGCGGTGCTCTCGACATCATTGATGTTCCTAACTGCTTCAATGACTATACCTCCTTGTCAATTACTGATCCTGGTTTGTCCGATCATTTCCTTGCCACTCTTACTCTTACTCGTCCCCATCCTCCTTCTCCGTCTCCACCATTATCCACACCAAGTCGACCATGGAAACATCTCGATATCTCTATTCTCTGCACGGCCTTACTCAATTCTTTACTCTTTTCACTTCCTCTTAACTATCTCTCTCCCGATGATCTCTGCATTCTGGTTGATTCTGAACTTACGTCGATCCTTAATAACATTCTGCCTAGTCGACTTCGACATTTTCAGCGCTTGCGCTATGCTACCTGGTTTGATTCTGACTGTAGACTTTCTAAGCGTCGACTCCGTCACTCTTTTCGTGTGTTGTATCGCTTTCATAAACGTTCTCCAACCTCACTTACTACAATTATCCATGCTTTCTATCTTTCTCTCCGCCGTTCACATATCATACTTATGCGAACTAAACGTACTCTCTTATGGGGAAATCAACTCGAGCTTCTTCGAACTCTAAATCTAATTGGAAAATCTTAAACTCAATTTTTTCACGATCATCTACCCTTTGTAATATAAATCCTGATGAATTTTCTTCTTATCTACAAACTAAGCTATCTAATTTACTTTCCCTACCACCCATAGTCCCCTTGTACCCTCTCTTCTCTTTAAATACTTCCCTTCCCAGAGCTATTACACCTTCTTCCCGTTTCGGCTGATGAAGTTTCTTCGGTTCTGCTGTCATTACCTAATAAAACCTCTCCTTCTGATTCAATTCCCACTCACTTGCTTAAAAATATCTGCTCCTTTATCTCATCCTTCTTAACCACATAGTTCAACTCGTCCATCGGAAGCCGTACATTTCCTTCCATCTAGAAATGCGCCGCTGTTCGTCCTCTCCTCAAAAGGCAATCTCTCGACTCCCCACTACCATCTTCGTACCGTCCTATCTTACTTATCCTAACCCTCTTTAAACTCCTTGAGCGTCTCGTTCTCAAGCAAGGTTATACATATATCTTTTCCTCCAACTTATTTCCTCCCTTACAAGCCACTTTTCGCTCTAATTACTCTACTAAAATTGCATGTCCTTGAGTTTATAACGACTTACTGATATGGCGCGACCAAAAATTATGTAGTGTCATAGTTTCTCTTGATCTATCGTCTGCTTTTGACATCGTCAATCACTCGATTCTTCTCCATCGCCTTCGTCATGATTATTGTTTCTCTTTACCCACTGTATCATGGTTTTCTTCATATCTATCAAATCGTACATTTTGCGTCTATTCTAACACTTCTCTCTTCCATCCTTCGTCCATCCCATCCAGTGTTTCACAATGCTTTGTATTAGGCCCTATGCTTTTCTTTCTTCTTCTCAGTGATTTGTCTTCGATTTCTCATAAATTTAACTTCCACGTTATGCAATATGTTGATAACATTCTCATCTATGCTCATGCACTTGTTTATCGTATTCACGATCTTAGTGTTTCTGTTTTCCACTGTCTTGTCTCAATTTCCAATCATCTTTCTTCCATTCGCCTTTCTCTGAATTCTGATAAATCCAAAATAATGTGGATCCTACCTCGTCGCCTCGGCTTAGAACCTCCCTCCGTATCATTAAATTCTACAATTCTTCCTATCGTTGATAATCTCGTTTTGCTAGGCTTCCATTTCGACAACCGACTTTCACTTAAACATTTTGTTAGAGATAAAGTACGCTCATCTACCTTGATACTCCGCATCCTCCGTCAAGTTCGTAGATTGATCGATTTCCCTTCTTGTATGACTCTCATATATTCTCTTCTTTTTTCTAGACTCGATTATTGTCTTAGTCTATTTTCCAACTCACCTAAATTCACTCTTCTTCTTTTACAACGCATCATCAACGCTGCTGTCCGAGTTCTCCTCCGTCTTCGTCATTTTGATCATACATCCCACCATCTTGTATCTCTCGATTGGCCTACCATTTATTGTCGTGTTCAAATTCGTTTTCTTATATTGCTTTTCGATTTATAACTTTTCATACTCCTTCATTTCTCAACCTTCCTTTTCTCGACAATTATCGTCCTGTTTACTGTTCCTTTCGTTCCCGTAATTTCCTTATTTTACATGTTTCAAACTACTCTACCTTTTTTGGCTTCCGCTCATTCGTTGTGGCTGCTCCTCTCTCGTGGACTCATCTACTCATTCATATCCGCCAATCAACATCAATGCCGTACTTCAAACGCCAAATACAATTCGGCAACATTTCCGAAAAACGGACCCAACTAGGCAAGAAAAAAATTATAAAATACGAAAGACCTTTATTAGACATTTAAAAATATCTTTCATTTTTTTTGCAGCATAGTGTAGGTAAAGTTTGAAATTAAAATTAATTAAAAAAAAATAAAATTTGAATATTTTTCAAGTGTTCGGATAAGTTAAAAATTATCACACAATGATAGCACATCATGTATCTACACCACATATAAGTTTTAGCTCGATACGACGTATATTACGCTTCAGTGAAAATGTTCAATTTTGTGAACTTAAAAATAATTTTTCCTTAAAAATTCGATATGATAACCCATACTTTTTTCATCTCACAACATCGACAATCTATCATTTAACATTTACACAAAAACTTATGAATTGATTTATTTAGTATGTTGAAAAAATTTAAATTTTTTATTTTTTAAATTAAAAAATAATAATTAAAATTTTACCATTGCCCTTGTTAGTAGTTTGTTTACTGCAATATTATTATAATACGATTACAAATCATATATCTACATTATTTTCAAGTTTGAGATTGATTTAACATGTATTACGTTGTAAAACAAAATTTAATTTTTTGAACTTCAAAATACTTTTTAAGCACTTTGGTATGATATCCTATCATCATTTTTAACTTATTATTTCCAAATTACAATAAATCAACGTATACACAAAAAATTGGCATCATTACTTTATTATCTCGAATAAAAATAAATTTATTTTTAACAATTTTAAAATTTTTAAACGCTGGTTTTATTTCTTCAATAATGAGAAAACTGAAATTATAATGTGTTTGAACGATTTTCAGATGGTTTAAAATCTTCACGCATTGATTCGAAACGAGCCATTCAACACATGCGTTGTCATCACGCGGTGTAGATACATAATGTGCAATCATTGTGTGATAATTTTTAACTAATCCGAACACTTACTTAAAAAATATTCAAATTTTAATTTTTTTGAAAAAAAAAATTAATTTTAATTTCAAGCTTTACCTACACTATGCTGCAAAAAAATGAAAGATGTTTTTAAATGTCTAATAAAGGTCTTTCGTTTTTTATAATTTTTTTTCTTGCCTAGTTGTGTCCGCTTTTCGGAAATGAGGCCCAGTTGGCACTCATTTGCCACGTTAAATAAATTATTATTAGTAAATGTCCCTATTTCGTTGGCAATGACATTTCGTATTATATCATGTATAATTATAGTTGTTCCTCCCGTCCCAAATGAGAGAGCATGTGATGGATCAAGCAGTGAACCACACGCACAGCGCACTTTACAATTTTTTAACGGCAAATTATATCTTACACACATAGCGTCTCTATATTGTTGTCTCAAGTACTGATTGAGATATATTGTTTGATCTTGTCGTTAGCCACGAATAATCTCCCTTTTCTGATGCATATGCTATTAGACATTTCATCATTTCATCCAATAATTCTAGCGTATGTAAAGCTTTGCGTTTAGTCTCTAGTTTAGCTTCATTATAAATTTGTTCACTTATGTGTCTGTAAAATGGTCAATTCTTGCCCTTTAATACCACGCAAGATGGGTTTACATATTCTTATCGATCGGCTATATATGTTATCGGCATTATCCCAGTCATTTCGAATTCCCAGACCGCCACATCTTGACGGTAGCGAATAGACCATTCGCATAGTTTCCGTTATGTCCCCTTGACCAGTAAATTTTGGTAACAAATCATTGTAGATAGAACTCCGTAACTGCTCAAACCGCTCCACTTCTACCTTGCATGTCCAAATCACGTAACTCCACTTTTGTGGAACCGCGTAGCAAAACGCGCTGTATGCAATTTGAGCATCAATCTCCGCAAATTCAGATAACTGTTTAACCATTTTCGTCCATAATAATAAGAAAAATTTGTTAATACCACTTTACCTTCGGTATTAGGCATAGCAAAACAGAAAAAAAACTGATTTTCGAAGCCTTCTAGAATAAATATCTGATAATGATAATTCTTTAAGATTGAGCATTCAAAGACATGCAGTATACTAGTACATTCGTTTTTGCACAAAAAACAGATGAATGATGCGTTACGTTCGTGATTTAGAATTCGAATAGGGCAGAATTTATAATGATAACCATTTACCGAGGCTCACCAAATTAGGAGTCGTTTAATGGCACATGCTTCTCCCCATTTTGTTTGTGTGAATACCGGAGTGAGGTAGTACTCCGGAGCGATTGAATTCATTTTTTGAGTGAACCTGTCTAGATTTGTTGTAAATGCTGATGTGCGTTCAAGTTTGAACGTTAATCTTATTATTGCTGAACAATGCTTCAACAAAGAGTGTCGCAACTACTGACGATGAACATTTGGGAATCTCGATTGACACTTGTCTAACTGATTAAAATTAAATGCAGTTAAGTCTGACCATATAACTGGTATAACGTATGAGATGGTTGAAAGCAGCATAATTCGAAAATACTGGAGATTCTGAAAATATAGTGATCCAAGATTTCTTGTAGAAGAGATATCTACTATAAGTTTTGAAGATTTATGATGAAGGTGATCAATAGACGACCATTTCGAAGAAAGAACTCCTAAGAAATTATAGCTAATGCAAAATTCCAATTCTTCGTTATTTATTATTAGTCTATCACATCGACGTAAGGAACCGCCCAAGCGAAATCTCAGTGCTTTTGATTTGCTAACATTTACCGTTAACTGATTAGAAAGAGAATAAGACGATAGGTTATCTAATGCAGCCTGATCGGACGAGAGGTTTTTCGTCAATATTACCAAATCATCAGCATAGGGTAAGGAAAGGTGAGATAGGTGAGCAGATATTTTTAAGCATGTGAGTGGGAATTGGGTCAGAAAGAGATGTTTTATAAGGCAATGACAGAAGAACCAAAGAAACTTCATGAGACGAAACGGGAAAGTGGAATAGCTCTAGGAGGGAAGTATTTAAAGAGAAGAGAGGATAAAAGAGTCATATGGGTAGAAGAGAAAGTAAATTAGATAGCTTAGATTGTAGATAAGAAGAAAATTCATCAGGACTTATGTTACAAAGAGTAGATGATCTTAAAAAATTCAGTTTAAGATTTTCCAATGAGATTTAGAGTTGGAAGAGGACTCGAGTTGATTTAGCCAAAAGAGTGTACGTTTAGTACGCATAGGAGTGAGATTGGAACGGGGAGAGAAATATAGGAAGCACGGAGATTTGGAATTAGTGAGTTTTGATAACGTTTAAGAAAACGATTAGACACACGAAAAGAGTGAAGGAGTCGACAATTAGAAGACAACAGTCGAAATCGAACCAGGGAGCATTGCACAAGCGCTGTAAACGTCGGGGTCGAATAGGCATAATGTGATTGAAAATAGTCTTAAGTTCAGAAATAAACATAATGCAGAGATCTTCGGGAGAAAGATAGTTAAGTGGAAGTGAAAAGAGTGAAGAATTGAGTAATAAGAAGGATGATGGGGACGAGTAAGAGTGACAAGGAAATGATCGGACAAACCAGGATCAGTAATTGACAAGAGGTATAGTAATTGTAGCAGTTGGAATCAGCAATGATGACGAGAGCATCGCTGAGAATATGAGTGGGGCTTGTTGAAAGTAATTTATAGTTTAAATCAGAAACCAGATTAGTTAGAGTTGTAGAATCAGTGTCAGCTGGATGAATAAGACGAATGTTAAAGTCACCGAGAACAAAATAAGGAGTATAAGACAATGAACAGTGATAAAGAAGATTTACAAGGTCATTAAAGAACATACGTGAGAGGGCAACTGAGCCTGGATGGTATACAATCACAAGTTCTAGAGGGAAAGGAGTTGATAATCTGCATATGAGTAATTCGAACGAAATGTAATGGATGTTAGCGTTAATTTTACGCAGACATGGGTGACGAGCAATCGCAACAATAACGCCATGGTTAGAAGCAGTAAATGTTGGAGAGACAATTGGACGGGCTGATTCAACAAGAGAACAACCAAAGCGACATAGATGACGAATTACAAGATCATCTGAGTCACAGTGCAGTATTCGGTAATTCAAAGAATATCGATAGATAATCGATCGAAGATATCAAGGATCAGATCAGCTTTATGAATATTGAAGCGAGTGATAAAAAGACTAAATGCTCAGTAGCGAGATTGGCTAGCAAAGAAGACTGGGGAGAGATGGGCCGCTATAGGATTTTTGGCCTAGTTAAATTTCGGTTGATTTGACAGATTGATAATGATGACTAATCGTTTGTTTCACGTCGATGTTTCTAAATGCGATCTAAATTGAGCTAATCAATATCAGAAGGGGTACAAATAGGAACGATACGACAAGTAGATGAAGTGGTAACAAGTTTAAAACGTTGGGAGAATACCAAGGAAGCTTGTGAACTATGTCGGTAAACGATTTTTAGAAGTGGAGGTCTGAGATGATTTGATTTAATGGATTTATTATCATCTGGAAGAATGATTGCTAGGATAGACCTGAAAGCAGATTCATCATCACCGAGTCGAGATAGTGGATACTCAGATTCGGGAAGCTTTAAGTTAGAAATGATAATGCAGCGATCACGCGAAGAAAAAAGATTACGTGGATGTGGTGAACCAACCGAGCTAGTAGGAGATGGGCATAAGAGCAGTAGAAGTGGAAATGACAGGAGTGCTCGATTGAGAATTAAGGTAAGTTGGAGCATGTGTGACAGAAGTAAAGTGTTGAATCTGTTAATCGGATATGCTACTGGAGATGATTTTGGCAGAAGGACGTAAATTATTGAGAAGTGATATGGTTAAGGTAGTGTAAGGAGTACATGAAGCGAAGAAAGAAGTGTGATATGTATTTAGATGGGGGAGGAATAGGAACGATGAGGTACGAGATGAACAGCTTTACCGTTTGCATTGCTAGGATGATGAATATGAATTGTAGTTTTATCGTAAGTTGAACGAGGAGTGTGTGTAAGAGAAGATTTAAGAATGGGATTATACGATGCGAAGCCAGATGTTGATGCGAGGGAAACGTCAAAAAATGTATCGGTCTGAGTAGTCGTATGTGAGACAGAAGTAGAGGTAAGACAAAGGTAAGACATATTCCCATTCTGATCCCGTTTTCTTCACGAATTTTAGAGTGAGTTTTATAGTTTTCCAAATTATATCAACATAACTTGACCATTTTTCGAAAGTTGTAACTAGAGCTTATAGAACAACTTATTCCTCGTAAATTAAAGATTTGAATTCGGTGGACTGAAAACATGTCACTTGATCACTATGTACGCTTGCTGGGTATACAAATAAGCTGAAGACCTGATTTAGTACATTGATTACGGATGACTACGAAGTATTTCTGCAAGAAATGACGAACGGAAATCTTGAATATTCATCCACTACGCAGAGCAAATACTTATTTTCTGAAGTTGATAACAAGGGATTCTTGAAATCAATGCTAAGCTTGTCGTGGGATTGAGTAGCTTTAATATCATGTACTTTATCGGGCATCGCATATTGCGGCTTCAGTTCTGCGCATATTCGGCATTACAATACAATATCAGTTACGTTCTTTTTATCATTGAGTAATTCATGAGAAAGGACGTAATGAAGCATTCGTGTTTTACCTGGGTGACACTAAGATTCGTGAATAATTCTGAGGTCTTGTGTGGTTTTACAATAAGATGATCTTATTCTTGATATAGCATTAGCGGATTATTATTATGTAGACAACGTTACGAGCATAGCTCAGAGTTGCTGACAAATCGATAATCAAAAAAAAGAG
This sequence comes from Pomphorhynchus laevis, assembly GCA_012934845.2. Taxonomy (NCBI): domain Eukaryota; kingdom Metazoa; phylum Acanthocephala; class Palaeacanthocephala; order Echinorhynchida; family Pomphorhynchidae; genus Pomphorhynchus; species Pomphorhynchus laevis. The sequence goes on from WNNJ02003115.1 coordinate 71,524, forward strand.
AAAAACAAAAACAAATCAGTCAACAATTTAAAATAATCTTTCGTTTAAAGAGCTCACGAGTTGCCGCATTTACAATATCATCGCTTAAACGATTCCATGAATTTATTATTCGTTGTCCAAATTGAATCGTCCTAGAATGTACTATTCGCTGGCGACTACGATAAAACAAGTGACCTCGCAAAGCTCGTGTTGATCGAATGTTGAAGAGCCCACGCTACACATGGTGTTTATTGTGAAATACTTCCCATACAAAACACAGATCCCGCGAGTCACGAATACCACATAATGACTGCATATTTAAAGACCGAAGACGGTTTTTGTAATAAAGTTCTCTCAAAGAATGTACTAATTTTGTTGCCCTACGTAGCACCTTCTAAAGTCGAGCAATCTCGTCTCTGGTTCGAGGGTACGAAAAGCATATAACAAATGGCTTAGTACAAAAGCGTTTGCAAGAACTCTAAAAGAACGTGGACTCACATAGCTGAATGATCGGCGAAAGAAACCAACCATACGCATGGCCTTCGAACAAATGTACTCAGTATTTTGGCGACTGGAGAAATCATCCGTTATCCATACGCCAAGATCTTTATAGCTCGAAACCAATTTAATCACTCGATCCCATAGATGATATATCGGCACTTGAACAATATTACGTGATCGAATGTGCATGCAAGTGCACTTCGAGGCATTAACAGACAGACCATTAGAACGTGCCCACTTAATAACCGTGCCAATATCTGATTGAAGAATGTTAAGATCATAATCCGACTTGATGGCTCTCCAAATTTTTAAATCGTCTGCAAATAATAATAAATGCGAACTTATTACACTGGGGAGATCGTTGATGAAAATACAAAACAGCAGAAGACCAAATACAGACCCTTGCGGGACACCGGCATTAACTGGATAATGCTCGGAAAGGGTACCGTGAATGGCGACCTGGTATATGCGACCAGAAAGAAAGTTGCATATTCAACGAATGATAATTTGATTGATGTTTAGTGTACTCATCTTCATAATCAACTTATCATGGGGTACATGATCAAATGCTTTGGAGAAGTCAAAAAATATGACATCTACAGCATACTTCTCATCCGTTATGGAACCCCAACTTTCCTGTGCCATTAAAAGGTTGGTTACTGTGGAACAGTTTTTACGGAATCCGTGCTGATTAGTAGAAAGTAACCTGTATGATTCTAGGTAGTTACTGATTATCCGATAAAGTAATCTTTCTAATACACGACACGATACAGAGGTTAAACTACCCGGTCGGTAGTTATCTACACATGATCGATCACCTTTCTTATGAAGCGGCTTAATGATAGAGCGTTTCCATGCATTCGGGACTATACCGTAATATAATGATGCTATAAATATCCTATATAAAGGCGCAGCAATGACATCATGAAGATTCTTCAGATATATTGAGGGAAGTAAATCTGGGCAAATCGAGCCCGACGGTTTCAGTCGTCTAAACTCTTTCATAACATCTTGAACTGTGAAAAAGTAAAGAATATCAAGAATTGACGGATTAATACGAGTAATTTCTATATTAAGAGAAATAGTAGCTGATACGAGAAATTTACGACCAAATGCAGTAGTAATATTGAAATGATCTACTAGAATGCGTCCATTGTTTCCAATGATAAATCTAGAAGGTCGAACATTACTTTTAAAATTTGTATATTTAAATAATATGTTAGGATTGATTGTTTTTACATGGTCGATATTGTATACTAACATTAAATGTAGCTAATTCGATTCTCTAACGCTCCACTTTGTCGATTTTTATGCGATTGGACAATTTCTGATTAAACATGAATATAACTGAGCTTTGATCAGTTATTACCTGGAAATATCTGCCCAACAGAAAATGTTTCCAGTTCTGAAGAGCTTCAACGATGGTGAAGGTTTTCTTCTATGTTAGATTAGCGTTGTGCAAATTTAAGAAGTGATATAAAGAACAATGTGATAGGGCAGTTTACTTGACTGACAGCACCATCGATAAGTATGAAGCGTCTGTCTTGGGTCGTATGCACACAAAAGAGATTATGATATTTCGGTTTTGATATTCTCAATTTGTTTGATAACATCCTTATTCGAAAGAAAATATTTGGCTCGTCTACAGACCATATTTTTGAAGAAAACGCGGTATCCATTTTGATTACTACACGTGCATTTCTAAAAGTCTTCATAAGGATGCCTGGTCATTTGAGGCCAGATAAGATAAAAGCGGTTTGATCCGTTCGGTATCTGGTTTGATGCATCCGTTCCGTATATTATATTTCAAGAAATTTAACTGCTTTTCTCAAGCGAGATTTTTCTTGAGAAAATTTTATATTTAGATTATTAACAACATCCGCAGCCGCACATTGTCCTCCCAACAGGAAATTATTATTATTATTAGTATTACAAGTTATAGTATTACAAGTTATTACAAGTTATTATTATTAGTATTACAAGTTTTTTTTTTTTAAAAAAAAAAAAAATAATTAACAATAATGAATTAATAATAATTACAAGTTATAGCCAAATGGCTGTTTCAACTGATCACATAGAAAAATATGAAAAAAAGAAAAGAAAAAAAGTAAATAGCTGTTATATAATATTGTATACATCCGGAATGCCATGATCGTTAATCCACTGACGAAGTTGAACTTTAAATTGAGAGAAGTCCTTGGTACATGCTATTTCTCCTGACAACGTGTTCCAGGCGTTTAATGCTCGATGTGAGAGCCTAGCCAAACTCACTACTTTACTGTGGGGAAACTTAAATAGTTTCAACGGGTGGCCACGACGTCTGAAGAACAAACTTTAACATAGCACGAGGAAAACCCATCTATCCCATTAACCATTCGCCATAATGCAACAAGGTCTAGGTAATATAGCCTCTGACCCAAAGATGGTATCTTTAGAAATTCAAGCCGCTCACGATATGAATATGATCCATCCATACACATTCGAGAACCTCTACGAAGGATTGACTCTAGTCTATTGAACTCTTTCTTAGTGAATGGAAAAACTGCTTGCACGCAGTACTCTATATGCAGGCGAACAATAGCGCAGTAAAGCCGTTTGAAGACGTATGGATTAATATGATTAAATGCATTTTTGACGCAGTACATAGCTCGCAAAGCCTTGCTATAGGCAAACTCTGTATTTGATCGAGATTTCAATGTCCTATGCACCATGACACCCAGATCCCTATACTCCATTACGACATTAAGAATTGAAGTTCCTAGGCGAAAACGACGGTCATCGCAACGCCTTCCTAATTTCATGTGGCCGCATTTGTCAACATCGATATTCATACCAGTAGCCTCACTCCATTGGTATATTTCATTAAGGTCTTCCTGCAGGGAAATGCCAAGCGGATTAATATCATCTACAGACCATAGTTTGAGGTCGTCAGCAAAAGCAAGAAAGGGACTCTGAATCGGCAGCAACAAATCGTTAAGGAACACAATAAACAGTAGAGGTCCTAGTACGGTACCCTGCGAAACATCACAGTAAACGCGTCTGGGAGTGGAAAGATGGGTGCCAACTCTCACCCTAAAGAATCGATAACGTAGGAAATCTTGAATCCACTTACACAACATTACAGGAATGCCGTAGTTAAATAGTAATGCTACCAAGCTCTCATGCGGCACCCGATCGAATTTTCTTGAAAAGTCAATGAATACCACATTTATTGATTGGCCGCGACTGACCGCCTCAACCCACATTTCGCGTGAAGTCAATAAGTTTGTTAAGCAGGAACGACCAGGGAGGAAACCGTGTTAAGAAGACGACATTATTCCGAGTTCCCTCAAGTGATGCCTGATCCGGGTGGCGATCAACTTTTCAAGCACTTTGCATAGAGAACTAGTCAGGCTGATTGGTCTATAGTCAGTACAAGCCGTTGCAATGGTTTTCTTTGGGATCGGAACTACGATGGCAGTTTTCCAGACTTCAGGAACACATCCACTGGTCAAACTGTTCTCAAAAATAGCAAGAAGGGAAGGAGCCAAATATCTAGATAAATTCTTCAAGAGAAACGGAGAAATGCCATCAGGGCCAGTAGAGCTAAATGGGTCGAGCTGATCAAGCTGACTTACAATCTCACTAATCGTTACTGGAAGAAAACGCGAAGATTGCTCTAATGCTACACCATGCGAAGTGATAGAAGCTCTATGTGAATTATTTGCGGTAGCGAAAAAGACGTATCAAGGCATTCCACAATACCACTCTGAGAAGTTATCATACATCCCTCCGCATTAAGGGCATACTTGATTTCTGTGTTAAGGGTTCTGTTGCGACGAACATAAGCCCAGAATAGTTTTGGATTTCGTGTTACATTATTAGCGATAGACGATTCGAGTGCACATCGTTTTGTTGCTTTCACTCTAGTACAAAGATTTCGAACATATTTATATCTGGCAGAGAAACTAGAGTCAGAACGCTGAAGCTTCCATAAACAATTTCTTGAACTTATTAGTTGTCTGACGTTGGAATCTATCCATGCAGGTGACTTAGCAGCATAAGAGGATTCGCGCATAGGGGCAAGAATATCAGATAATTTATGTAGGTAATCAGTGATCATATTCAATGATAGCTTGTCCGTGTTCATGAAAGTACACGGGAATTGGTTGTAAACTCTCAAAACATCTTATCTTCTCACTTTCGACCAATGACGTTTGGAAGTTTTTGAGCAAGGTGGACAGAATCTGGAATAAGGGACAGCCGTCAAGGAGAGCAAGCAGTGGTCACTACTTCCTAAAGGAGGGAGATGATCAACTTTGATTATGTCTTCTACATATCTGGAAAACACCAGATCAAGTACCGAATCCGATCTCGAAGTTAAGCAAGTTGGTTCTTGTACGTGCTGAATCAGCATGAGTTCCTCAGCTAGGAAGTCAGATATTTCCCTTTCCGTGGAACTACCATCAGAAAAGACATAGTCTGACCATCTAGATCGTGGAAGATTAAAATCGCCCAAAAGAATAAAGTGAGGGGAGGAACATACCGATTGTAAAATAAGTTTTAGTTGATCAGTGTCTGCAATTACTGACGGAGATCGATACACGACGCAAAAATTTATACTGGTCGCTGAGGGATCGATACGGAAGCAGAGTCTCAAACGAGCAAAAGGGTCACACATATTCAACACCTCAGATACGAGGAAATTTTCTCTGACATATGCGGCGACACCGCCACCTCGCCTACCTGATATCCTGTCGCTTCGTAGAAGGCGAAATTCAAGAATGTTCACAGTGGTATCGACAATATATTGATGCAACCAGGATTCAGCAACGCAGAAGATGTCATACGAATGAGAAAGCATGTGATACTTCAACTCCACAATTTGAGCATGCAAACTACGAAGATTAGAATACCCAATCGATAAATAGCGTGTGGGTTGTGGTAAGGGATTACTAGAAACGGTGAATAATTTGTTGAATGAAACTAAGTGTCTCAGATCAGAATTGAAACTAACGCTATCCAAGAGTTGCGATGAATAACTGTTGAAACTACCTTTTCCAGACGAACTAGCAAGATTTGAACTGGATACTGCTAAGTGACGCTGTTGATCGTTATGGGATTTCAACGAACTACTGGGCGCCACCTGACAACCTGAAAATTTCGAATGCATAAGTTCGTTTCACCTTCAGATAGCCGGTTTCGTAATTCTGTTTTTGCTTCTTTCAACTTTAAACGATCTTCGAGACTCAGATCCTTAAGAATACGATGTGGATAATCTTTAAGTCGAAAACCACGTTTGAGCAAAAGGTCTGCATGTTTTGCGGAAGATAATACAACTTTCAACAATCTTGGTTTCTCTACCACCTTTTTTCCAAGTCGAAACAACTTTGTAACCTTCAGAGTAGAAGCTAGCTTCTCATCACCTTCTAAGAATAACTGACAGAACACAGTACGGAGGCTGGACACATCGTCATTCATACGTGTTTGTGAGTTGCTGGCCTTTGATTCAGGGATACCACTAAATAGGATATTGCAAGACCTATCTGGATGCGAACGGTAGTTTGTAGAAGGAGCGTTGTCCAAAGAAATGCTCTGACCATTTGAAGGTAAATAATTTCCTGATTTATTCTTATTTTTGGCCTTCTGTTTTCTATCGATGGCCCCACTCGAATCGCTACCTCTGATTTCACCCAATTGATGGTCTGTCGATCCAGCGTTTCGTGTAGGTTGCAATAGGGAGTTGCGCCATACCCTTCCTTTGTTTACAGCTGGTGTAGTTTGTTCAACATGAATGACCGATTTTTCTTTGTCCTGAAAGGATGACAGCATTTGAAGTTCGGCATTTGAAGTATTATCGTGCTGATGCGTAGATGACAGTGAAAGTAATTCAATCCGCGGTTCACATAGGACAGGAGTTGAACTGTCATCTAATGGCAGCTTAACGACAGAATTAACGGTACAGGTGTTTATCGAAGTTTGATGGTCCGTACTGTCTTGAGAGACACAAACGTCATTTAAGTTGATTGTTAACGATATATCACGACAATTCACATCACAAACCATATCTTGCACTAGTTTCATTTGGAGGGCCGAAATCATTGTAGCAGAACAAAAGCCGCAATAAAAGTCCTTGCTATTGAGTGACGACTCGGTATTTAAAGGAATGTCGACAATAGAACACACTTAACAGCCTTTATTGCAGCATTCGACCTCTAGCCGCTTATACGCATTACGATGTTGCGTGATATGTATAGTGTTTGACGCTCTCTTCGAATTTGCTTTCTTAATTGTGAAATATATTGTAAGATGTTTGTAAGATTATATTTACAGATTGTAAGATGTTTGTAATTGTATTTACTTTAGATTGTATGTTATTTTATCTCAAATGTAAGAACTTAATATAACCAAGATAAATGCGCCACTGTTCGTCCTGTCCTCAAAAAGCAATCTCTCAACCCCTCACTAGCATCTTCGTACCGTCTATCTCACTTTTCCCAACCCTCTCTAAGTATGCTAGGGAGGATTACTTTTAATGGTGCAAAAAGGACACTAAAAATCTTGCTTACTAGGTGGTGTTGTATCCTCAGTAAGTTTAAGATCAAATACGTAAACAGTTAAAACAGCCATTTGCACTAATAAATTATGTGAAAAAATAATAAAATAATAATTTAAGAGGAATTGGTTCAGGTGCGGTTATATATTTTTTAGCCATAAGGCTATTTTGTCTGATCACAGTTTGAAAAAAGATATGAAACTAAAAAAATAAGAAAGGAAGAAAAAGAAATTAACAAGCAAAAAAGAACAAATCACTGCAAATATGTCCATGAATCGTTTCTCGTATTCTTGATGATCCATGTCTTTAATAATTTTTTGATCAAATATAAACTCCTGGCGGAAGCAATTTTCTCAGGCAGATAATTCCACATATAAAGTACGTAGTGCGACAGTCTCCAGCATTTTGAATACCTACCATGCCTTGCTTTATAGACAGTGTTGCAGTGATCTCTCAAAATTGATGGACATAATGTGAGCGAACCACTCGGATAACCGTCCAACCGGTGTACAAGTGCATACATTCCTATTAAGTCAAGAAACAAAAATCGTGATGACATCGGTTGAATTCTTAGCAAATCTAATCGAGATGCGTAATCCACTCTCGCATTCGAACATAAACGAGAACCTCGCCTTAGGACTGACTCAATATCTGTCCTTTCTTGTTTGGTGACCGGGAAAGAAGCCTGAATTGCATACTTTAAATGCGGACGAACCAACGTGTTAAACAAATTTCTAAAGACATTATTGGGTTTTATTTTTTAGGTTGAATTTGTGAACGTTGCACTTTAATATAGAGGCACGTTCATTTGATTGAAGTTAGGCGAATTAATTTATATATAACCAGTATTGAACATCAATTTTTTGTAATATAATCTTATCTCCGGTGATAGCAGCCGCTATCAAAAATTTGACATTTAATAATATTTTCTTACACTCTTATTTGTAAATATTTTAAAAAAGTATTTTTTTCTATATTAACATATTTATATTCAAAATTTGTTTTTATATAAAATTAATTGAATAGTTAATAGAACTAAGAAAAATTACAGATTTATTGAAAAATTTGCATTTAAACAAATACTGCAGTTACCATAATTAAAAAACCCATATTAAAAATGCAGCATATATTATTAATTAATATATTATTATACATTATTAATTGTTTAATAAAAACTGAATACAATTAATTTTGAGGTTACATAATCAATAACCTTTTATGAACACATTTGCCACCATACAATGATATAAGTTTAATTGAAAAATATGTAATTGTTTTAATTTTTTACTATTAATTATTATATTAATATTATTATATTAGTCAATATATGTCAAATTATTAGGAAAACGAAAAAATCGTACTCGAAAACAAAATTATTTACATTTTAAATAAAACACATTTTTTAAGAATTAAACCTCGTGTAGCGAATACACAGATACTGTTTTTCACCAATGTCGTCGTTACTTTCTGCCGTAGTATTCTGATGTTTTCGCTTACGGAAGATTGCTACGTACAGTTGATTTTGTAGCGATCCACAATTTTTCAGCTTCAGATCAAATTGATCTTGGCGTCGATATTATAATCAGATAATACGTTCCTTGTTCTATTTCTAGTATTCTTTACCATATTTGCGTAATTACGGCGTTGATGATACTTACTACAATATTAAGGTTTCTTGTTAGTATGAGACGGTGCTAAATGATTGTATAAAAATATCCAAAAAGGATCGTACCATGCTTTCACCAAACAACCCTGGGTAAAACATTAGAACGAGATTGATCATCTTTACAAATCGTTACTTAAACGTAATATTTTTGGGTATTTGTAAATTAAAATATAATATTATTAATATTTGCCGCGAGTAATATTTGAACAATTTTGTTTTCAATTATGTAAATATGTATCTTTTGCTTTAAGCCCCAATCCGAGAGGTTGCAGTGGGCATTAATAACTTATCAGCTTATAATATTATTATTTATGACAAGACTTTTACACATAAAAGAGTCATTTTGTCTGATCACAATATTAAGAAAAGAAAAAAAGTAGTTCAGCAATAATAAATTGTCACATATAGTTATATATTTCCTGCAAATAATCTTCTCTTTTTATCCACATGCTCAGCGCATTCTGGAAAGATTTGTACTGTGCCATAGACACGATCGAATTCGGCAATCGGTTCCATAGGTTTACCGCTCTGTGAGATAATCGCAAGTATCTATGACATTTCTTGTGTGATTGCACAACAACTGATAAAGAGTGCCCTCTGTGGCTCGGGCGATCATTTAGAATAACGGATTTCGATGGATAACCAGGAAAGACATGGATCATTCGCCATAACTGTAATAAATCATTGTACACATATCTCTTGTAAACTGAAGTAATATTTAGTTGGCTTTGTCTATCACAGTAGGCGATGTTCCGAAGACCAGAACATAGCTTGGAAAATCGGCGAAGAATCTTTTCTAATTGGTTTATTTCACCACGCGTAGAAGGAAAAGTCGCCGGCGAAGCATAATCAATGATTGGTCTGATCAACGCCTTATATAATAGTGAGAACTGAGACGGTGGAAGCGAACTAAAGGTATTTTTGATCATGTAAATAATTTTTCTCGACGTGTTGCATATATTTTCAGTATTGAGGCCTGTTTTAAACGAATTCTGAACAATTATCCCAAGATCTTTTGTATACGAATTTGTGGGAATAATCTTACCGCAAACAGAATAATCATTTGGTAAATCACTACGACCAAATCTGAGGTGGACACATTTAGTAATGTTAATCATGATTCCGGTCTGTTCGCTCCACCTATTAACCATATTTATGTCATCTTGTAAGTGTTCATATCGGCATGGCATGTTATGACATTCCATATTTTAAGATCATCCGCGAATGCTAATTTTTTACATTTTAGAGAGCGTAGCAAACTATTCAGAAATATGACGAATAATAATGGACCCAACACCGATCCCTGAGGAACACCCATTGATAAATTTGACGGTCTAGATAGACAATTTCCAAGTCGAACTCTGAAATAACGATCAGATAGGAAAGCGTGAATCCATCGAATAATAGGAATTTCAATTCCGTAATCTGCAAGAGCCTTAATCAACATATTGTGGGGAATCCTATCAAAGGCCCGACTGAAGTGGAAGTACACGACATCAACTGCATTACCCTGCGCAACTGCATCAACCCATGCTTCGCGTGCACATAAAAGATTAGACATGCAAGAACGTCCAGGACGAAAACCATGTTGCAAATTATCTAACAAGTTCGATGATTCAAGATAGGATAGTAATCGCCGATACAATATGCGCTCTAACATCTTACATACGACACTTGTAAGGCTTATTGCTCAATAATTTTCAGGATTGTGACGATCTCCTTTTTTGTGGACTGGCACTACAGTGGCAATTTTCCAATCTAACGGTAGAATTGACTTAGCTAGTTATAGTTGAAACAAATAAGCTAACGGTGAAGCAATAAATGTAGATAATATCTTTAGTATCTGGGGATGTAATCCATCCGGACCAGTTGATGAATGTCGTAAAGAATTTAACTCACTATATACCTCCTCGGTAGTAACATCAAAATAACTTCGTGAATGGCTTACACGAGATTGCTGGTTAATTTCTGTGTTATTAGTTACGAGTTGAAAAGTCGACGGAAACGTGTCGGCTACATCTTGAGGCGATGTGATAAAGTTATCATTAATACGAAGAGACGAAATCGCAGGAGGAATTGTCCTATTTCTACGTATGTGAGCCCAAAATCGTTTTGGTGCACTATGAAAGTCCGCAGCTATTGTCATTTCGTAGTTAAATTTTTTGCGTTTTTTAAGCTTTTCGAAAACGTTACGACAATTGACGTATTCCTGTCGATAAGTATTGTCCTTGCAGCTTAATTTAAACAGTCGGTTTCTTCGTCTTAGTTCTGATTTAAGTTCTCTATTAAACCACGGAGGATTCACTTTTTTATTTTTATGCACGATCTTGGTAGGAACGTATTTTTCTATTATTTCACACATTGCTGAACGGAAAACCTTCCAACAATCTTCAGCGTCGTCGCTAGCGCCTACAAAGTTCATAGTCGATGCTGCTTGAAGAATTTTACACTGATTCGCACGATACCAACAATGCTTGAAGATTTTAGTTACGACTTCGTCAATAATATTATTTGAAATCCCTGAGAAGTGAAAAAGCAATACACAATGATCACTAACTCCTATGGGTGCTTCATGCATAATGTCACGCACATCTGTTAATGATTTAGATAAAATTAAATCCAACAAAGAACTTTGATCATTCATAATCCTAGTTGGTGCTGATACATGCTGAACAAGAAGTAGGCTATCTAACAGAAAATTCCACAATTCATGCTCTAGTTTACTAGATGTTATTCCTGAATGATGATCATCACATATTGATGCTGGAAATATTGAAGTCTCCTAAACAGAGGAATCGGTCACCCATCGCTGCATTTGTCAAAATATCTGAGAATTTCTGAGTGAGAACGAAGCTACATGGATATCTATAACATAGTGCGATAGTAACTTTATTTCTTGCATGGGATAGACTCGCAACCATCAGTTCACAAGTACCATATGTGTCAGTATAACATTCAAAATCGTCAATACATATACATTGATCGACATAAAGTGCAACACCGCCCCTAGTCGTACTTTACGATAAATCCTGATGATAGAATACCCATCCACAGCTACCATACTATCAGCAATATCATGATGGAGCCAAGTTTCGGTAACTGCAATTATTTGAGGTTTATATGTAAAGAATCTGTTCCGAAATTCGTCAATCTTCGATACTATACTACGAATATTTGTATAAGCGACGTTAATAATTGGAGTTGAACATTTACTGGTTCTTGAGTTTATAGATAGTCCAGTAGGAAATATATCTAACGAGGATGGATCAATACCTAAGCAATTAACGGACCGATTGGATTCCAACGTACAAATGGCTTTCTTCGAACCACACGAAAATTTCTTATTGTCAAGTCCTTTTCACCTTAAGCATTCCTGGTCTTTAGCTCTTCCCAAGCTTGATGTCGTATCTTACGATCTTGAATGCTGAGATCCTTAAAGATTTTAGTAGTTTGACCTTTTAATTTATACCCTCTGCGTAAGATCTCGTTAACATTGTCGGACGATTTACATACCACTTTCAATAAGCGTGGACGTTGTTCATTTTTCTTACCTAACCTGAACAATGATTTCACTAAAAGTTTGAGATAAAATAACATACAATTATTCCTGTCAGTTCCAGATTATTCCTGTCAGTTCCAGATTATTCCTGTCAGTTCCAGATTATTCCTGTCAGTTCCAGATTATTCCTGTCAGTTCCGCTCGCTACGCTCGCGGATTGAGCTCAATCTATCGATAAAAGGTCATGCCTAAAAAAGCGCGATCTCAGATCCCTGTTCCTGATCAACAATCTTCCACATCTGAATGCAATGATGGTTATATCAGCTTTGAAGTTGGATGCGATTCCAAAGATTGCGATGTATGGACACTTGTTCGTGTTAAAATATCCGACCACTCGGTGTATAAACGTAAACATTTCACTTGCGGTTTTTGTACATCAGTACGACTACTACACTTATCCTGCTCATCTACTCCTGTATCACACACGACCACTCAGACCAATGCTGTTTTAGATGTTTCCCTCGCATCAACACCTGACTTCGCATCATATAATCCCATTATTGAACCTACTCTCTCACACACTCCTCGTTCAACTACGTATCAAACTTCCATTAATCTTTCTCATTCTAACAATGCTAACGGTAAAGCTTTTCATCTCGTACCTCCTCTTTCCTATTCCTCCCCCAATCTAAATAAATCTCAAACTTCTTTATTCTCCTCACGTACTCCTTACTCGACCTCTCCTGTATCACCTCTCAATAATTTACACCCTTCCATCAAAATCATTTCCAGTAACATTTCCGATCAACTGATTCAACACTCCATTCCTGTCACTCATGCCCCAACCTATTTTAATTCTCCTTACTCTACCTCCACGTAACACCTCCAAATAATTCACATCCTTCATTTAAAATTATATCCAGTCACATCTCTGATCAACCGATTCAACACCCCGCTCCTGTCACACTTGCTCCAACCAATATTAATTCTTTATCAAGCACCCCTGTCATTTCCACTTCTATCTGCTCATCTACCTCGACTCCAACCAGCTCTGTCCGTCCACCACTTCCACGAAATCGTTTTCCTTCGCGCGATCGCTGTATAATCATATCAAACTTAAAGCTTTCCGAATCTGATTCTCCACAATCTCGCCTCGATGATGATGTATCTGCTTTCAGGTCTATCCTAGCAACCATTCTTCCTGATGATAACCCATCACTCTTCAATAATATCGCTCCTGTATCCTTTATTCGTTTAAACAAATCCACTAAATCAAATCATCTCAGTCCTCCACTCTTAAAAATCGTTTTCCGACATAGTTCACATGCCTCTTCGGTACTCTCCCAACGTTTTAAACTTCTTACCACTTCATCTACTTGCCGTATCTTTCCTGACCGCTCCCCTTCTGATATTGCCCAGCTCAATTTAGCTCGCATTGAAAAACATCGACGTGAAACAAACGGCGAGTCATCCTTATCTATACGTAAAATCAACGGAAATTTTCACGTTCTTCACACAAGGCCAAAAATTCGATGGCGTCCCATCTCTCCCCCTTGTCTTCTTCGCTAGTCGATCTCGCTCCTAAGCATACTTTTCGTCTTAGTCTATTCAATACTCGCTCCATTCTTCATAAAGCTGATATGCTTCTCGATATCTTCGATCAATTATCTATCGATATTCTCTGCATTACCGAATCCTGGCACACTGACTCCGACGATCTTGCTATTCGTCGTCTATGTCGCTCTGGTTGTTCTCTAGTTGAATCAGCTCGTCAAATTACATCTCATACATCTACTGCGTCTAACCATGGCGGTATTGTTGCCATTGCTCGTCACCCAATGTCTTTACGTAAAATCAACGTTAACATCCGTTACACCTCGTTCGAATTACTCATATGCAGATTATCAACGCCTTTCCCTCTGGAACTTGTGATTGTATACCGTCCAGGTTCAGTTGCCCCATCACGTATCTTCTTTAACGACCTTGCAGATCTAATGTCTCACTGTTCATTGTCTTATACTCCTTCTTTTGTTCTCGGTGACTTTAACATTCGTCTTGATCGCCCGTCTGACTCTGACTCTATCACTTTAACTAATCTTTTTTCTGATTTTAACTATAAATTACTTTCAACAAGCCCAACTCATATTCTCGGCGGTGCTCTCGACATCATTGCTGTTCCTAACTGCTTCAATGACTATACCTCCTTGTCAATTACTGATCCTGGTTTGTCCGATCATTTCCTTGTCACTCTTACTCTTACTCGTCCCCATCCTCCTTCTCCGCCTTTACCATTATCTACACCAAGTCGACCCTGGAAGCTTCTCGATATCCCTATTCTCTGCACAGCCTTACTCAATTCTTCACTCTTTTCACTTCCTCTTAACTATCTCTCTCCCGATGATCTCTGCATTCTGTTTGATTCTGAACTTACGTCGATCCTCAATAACCTTCTACCTAGTCGACTTCGACGTTCCCAGCGCTTGCGCCATGCTCCCTGGTTCGATTCTGACTGTAGTCTTTCTAAGCGTCGACTCCGTCACTCTTTTCGTATGTATAAACGCTTTCTTAAACGTTCACCCAACTCACTCCCTCCAAATCTTCGTGATTCCTACTTTTCTCAACGCCGTTCACATCTCATTCTTATACGTACTAAACGTACTCTCTTTTGGCGAAATCAACTCGAGTCATCTTCCAACTCGAAATCTCATTGGAAAATCTTAAACTCAATTCTTTCACGATCATCTACCCCTTGTAATATAAATCCTGATGAATTTTCTTCTTATCTACAAACTAAGCTATCTAATTTACTTTCCCTACTACCCATAGCCCCCTTGTACCCACTCTTATCTTTAAATACTTCCCTCCCAGAACTATTCCACCTTCTTCCCGTTTCGTCTGATGAAGTTTCTTCGGTTCTGCTGTCATTACCTAATAAAACCTCTCCTTCTGACCCAATTCCCACTCACTTGCTTAAAAATATCTGCACTTTTATCTTACCCTTCCTAACCACATTGTTCAACTCGTCCATCCGTAGCCGTACATTTCCTTCCATCTGGAAATGCGCCACTGTTCGTCCTATCATCAAAAAGCAATCTCTCGACTCTTCACTACCATCTTCGTACCGTCCAATCTCACTTCTCCCAACCCTCTCTAAACTCCTTGAGCGTCTCGTTCTTAAGCAAGTTAATACATATCTCTATTCCTCTAACTTATTTCCTCCCTTCCAAGCCGCTTTTCGCTCTAATTACTCTACCGAAATTGCATGTCTTAAAGTTTATAACGACTTACTCATATCGCGCGATCATAAATTATGTAGTGTCATAGTTTCTCTTGATCTATCGTCTGCTTTTGACATCGTCGATCACTCGATTCTTCTCCATCGCCTTCGTCATGATTATGGCTTCTCTTTACCCACTGTATCATGGTTTTCTTCATATCTATCAAACCGTACATTTCGCGTATATTCTAACTCTTCTCTCTCCCATCCTTCGTCCATTCCGTCCGGTGTTCCGCAAGGCTCCGTATTAGGCCCTATACTTTTCTCTCTTCTTCTTGGTGATTTGTCTTCGATTTCTCATAAATTTAACTTCCATGTTATGCAATATGCTGATGACATTCTCATCTATGCTCATGCACCTGTTTATCGTATTCACGATCTTAGTGTTTCTGCTTTCCACTGTCTTGTCTCAATTTCCAATCATCTTTCTTCCCTTCGCCTTTCTCTGAATCCTGATAAATCTAAAATTATGTGGATCCTACCTCGACGCCTCGGCTTCGAACCTCCCTCCGTATCATTAAATTCTACAATTCTTCCTATCGTTGATAATCTCGTTTTCCTAGGCTTCCATTTTGACAACCGACTTTCACTTAAACCTTTCGTTAGAGATAAAGTACGCTCATCTACCTTGATACTCCGCAACCTCCGTCAAGTTCGTAGATTGATCGATTTCCTTTCTTGTATGACTTTCATATCATCTCTCCTTTTTTCTAGACTCGATTATTGTCTTAGTCTATTTTCCAACTCACCTAAATCCACTCTTCTTCCCCTACAACGCATCGTCAACGCAGCTGTCCGAATTCTCCTCCGTCTTCGTCGTTTTGATCACACATCCTACCATCTTGCTTCTCTCGATTTGCCTACAATTTATTGTCGTGTTCAAATTCGTCTTCTTATCGTTGCTTTCCGCCTTGTAACTTTTCATACCCCTTCATTTCTCAACCTTCCTTTTCTTGATAATTCCCGTCCTGTTTACTGTTCCTTGCGTTCCTGTAATTCCCTTCTTTTACATGTCCCAAACTACTTTACCTCCTTTGGACTCCGCTCCTTCCTGGTGGCTGCTCCTCTATCGTGGAATCATCTGCCCATTCATATACACCAATCAACTTCCCTGCAGTGCTTCAAACGACAAATCCGATCCCATTTTAACAATTTAACTGCTTGACTTTCTCATTTTTGTTTGTGGACTTGTAAGCGTACAGCTTGTACGCATTTGCCACATTAAATAAATTTGTATTATTATTATAGATTCTTCACCTCAAGTAAATATTATTGATAATACTTACCGAACTCTACTCACGTCATGATCAATACGTAGCTGCGGCTCCGAAGAGTTAGATTCCGGTATATTAGCAAAGATTACGCACCGATCTCGGTTTTCGCCACGCATTCGCGCATTAATATCTAGCGGTTGTGTTAATGGTTCTTTATTCTGGCCGTTTCCTGTTTTATGTACGGAAAATTCTCCGACATTTGCAACCATCACTGACGATTTAGACATTGAATTAATATCCCTAGAATGATCTTTACAGTTGGATCCACCAAGTTTGGAATCAAGTTGAAAATTTTGTTGACCAATACTGGATGAACTTCGAAATCCATCATGCAATCCCTTATTTCGAGTCTCTTGTTGTGAACATTCACAATTGACCCACTGGAATGAACAGTTGAATTTGATAAAACAGGAGTGCTGTTATTGAATGTATTTGTTGATGCATCTTTGGAATTCATGTGGCACTGGCAATGATCTATATTTTGAACTGCTTTTTTTAAAACACTTATTTCCTCGTCTAGTGATTGAATGCGTAGGGAAGCGCAAAATCCACACATAAATGACCCACAAGAATTATCATTTGAATCAGTAGCGATTGTAATAGTCGACCAGTGTCGACAGTCATCAGAGTCACACTGTACTTGATAACTTGTAGATTTAACCTTCTTGTTCTTCATAACAGTACGAAAACAATTGTGTATATTAATTGTAAGAACTTTAATAACCAATAATTTTTTTAAATGATGAGTGAAAGTACGAAAAGATGGATGAGATAATTCATTTCTGTGAAGTATGTTTGGATAAACATCCGATCGTGCATTAAAGAGGTACGAGGAGGTATCTACCGAAGGGTTAGACAACGTGGACAGATCTATTTAGTCTGATATACTAATGATATAAATTATTAGAATCATTAGTAGCTAAATGTTCTGATATTATAATAATATAATTTTTTAAAGGAAAATATTTTTAAATTTTATTTTATAATTTACAATGAAAAACATCTTGAAGATGCTTTAACATTGTACTATTGTTTGCTAAATTGAGAAATATTTAGAACAAGAACATTTTTAGGTCACTATAACACCGATTTTTGCGACATACAAATTATTTAAAGTACCGAGCTAAATTATTTAATTTGAAGGTTATATCCACCAAAGTATTACTTTTCAGTATTTTAATCGATCAAATAAATCTGTTATCGTTAAAAATATAAACGTGTAAATTGAAATAATCTTATCTTGTATGGGAAACTAAGTCCTGATACTGAGCGGTTGCTACCCTTGACACAGTTACCTGATCCTACTTCAGTTAATTCACTCAAGAGAACCTTGGACCTACTTTCGTACTACAGCAACTGGATATATAATTATTCCTCAAAGATACATCAGCTACTCGATGTCAAATCTTTTCCATTAGATTTAGTCAAATTCATTGCTTCCGAAAGCTGATAGATAAAATCAGCAATGCAGCCATGACAGCTATAGACGACGATCTGCATTTTACTGTTGAGACAGATGCCTCTGGTTGTGCGTTAGCAGCAGTTCTCTCACAGTGTAAAATACCTGTGACTTTTTTCTCCCGTTCATTAACGAAGTTCGAGCAATGTCAGTCGTCAATTGAGCTTGAAGCAGCGGCAATAATTGAGTCAATACGTAAATGGAAGGATCTCTTAATGGGAAGGAAATTCACGATTGTTACAGATCAAAATGCGATTTCGTTTATCTTCAATAATTCTGGGAAATGTCGAGCCAAAAACGACAAACTGTTGCGTTGAAAATTAGAACTATCAAGTTATTGGTACGAAATCAAATTCAGGCCAGGGAAAATTAACACTGTGGCCGACGCTATATCCCGTCCATGTTGCGCCATGAATTGTATCTATCTTAAAGATCTACATGATACATTATGCCATCCCGGAACAGCACGTTTAAATTATTTTGTTAAACAGAAGAATCTTCCGTTCTCAATCGAGGAGATAAAACGAGTGTGTGCTCAGTGTTCCGTGTGCTCTCAACTGAAACCTTCGTTCTCTCGCCCAAGGCAGATGCCCTTGATCACTGCTAGAAGAGCATTCGAACAGCTATCTATTGACTTTGTCGGGCCTAAACCCTCAATAGACGATGATAAATACTGATTAGTGATCATCGACGAATATTCGAGATACCTTTTTGTATACCCCTGTCCAGACGTCTCCACAAGAATAGTTATACAATGTCTACAGAATTTGTTTTCTATTTTAGGTGCTCCCAAGGCCATCCATTCAGATAAAGGCGATCAGTTCACATCAAAAGAATTTCGAGAATTTCTATGGAGTCACGGTACGGTTATCACTCACATTACTCCTTATCATCCGATTGGTAATGGACAATGTGAAAGACTGAATGGAGTAATCTAAAAAACGATTCTATTAGCTCTTCGATCCAGAGAGCTTCCTGAATCTAAATGTAAAACCGTACTGGAGGTAGCGTTACACTCAATACGCTCACTATTATGTACGTCTACGAACACGACGCCCCACGACTGTTTGTTCAACTATCCCAGAAAATCGTTCAATGCGTATTTCATTCCAGGCTGGTTAATTTTACGGAATTTCGTACGCTAATCGAAATCGAACCCTCTGGTTGTTAAAGTAAAGATAATCAGCTCAACGCCAAACTATGCAAGAATCCGACATCCCAATGGAAAGGAAGCAACTGTATCAACGTCCGATCTTGCTCGTCCGCACGACTCTCCAATTACAAATGGCACTGATGACAAAACGGTATCTGATTCATCAAATAGATCAATCGAATCTAGCTATAATGTCGAACTCTCTTACGAAAGTTATCCAAATCATAACGTGCAAGATAACCATTCGATGGAAGACAAAACTGTATCTGATTCAACAAAAAACTCAATCAAATCTAGTCATAATGTTGAACTCTCTTACGAAATCGATTCGAACGATAACTCGCATGATAACCACTCGAAAGAAGAAAAACAAACGCAAAGCAACGACGAAAACGAGAACCTGTTCAAATTAATTCCTGGCCGTACTTCTCGAGGACGGACCATAAAGAAAAGAAGATGGTCCTGATTTCCATTACGAGGGGATAATGTACTATCTGTTACTTACGAATTTACCGCTTGACTACTTCCATTATTTCATTAACTTATGCTGTTTTAAGATTGTTGAATAAAACCATTTACGTGGAGATTCTCATAACAAACAAGGCGGGTAATTCCTGTACGACAACACGCAATGTGTAACGCATGTCATTCACTTGATTTGTGTTTTTTGTTACAAATATTTGAAACAATATTCGTTGGTAAATATATTTTTACGAGATAGTAGATTTACAGGGATAATGAATCTGTAATGCTATTAAATGACATCATATTAGAAGCACAAATTGTTGAAAACTCCCCTGCGACGAAGAAAAACCTTAAGAGACTAGCAATCTCTACGCTCTACTCCATATTTGCCGCTGAACCACTCATTTCCTTCACAAGTCGAGTAAAATACCTGGGTTTCACCGTTTCGGTGAACTGGTCGGCGAAAGCTGACCTGGATAGACCCAAACGTATCCTGAAGAGAGCTAGGTTGGCTCTGAAACGGGCTCAGCATCTGTCGTTGAATGGGAAAACCCAGTTACGCCTTTGGGGTACCTGGGCTATCTCGGGATTAGTCTTCTTCTCAAGAGGACATCCCCCTGAGCAAAGTCTAAGGTTTCTTAAGCTCCTCGTCTCTTGTTTACCCAGCATCGTCCCCACCGATTGGATTCTTCAGTGGATGAAAGACCCCGGGTGGTTCAATCGGAAAGCGGCGTGTTGGATTGGTTTGGAGGCTCAGATCCCCATGAATTTGAGGCCTTAAAGCGTTGAGGACTATAGCAGAAGAAATAAGTTGTCTTATCTACTGGCTAAATTAACTATAATCTCTTTTTGACCTTATTTATATTTATTGTTGTCTTTTTAGTAAGAAAATTTTTATTATTGAAAACTCTATCAAGTCACTTCAAGTTTTTACTATTGCTAGAGCTATCTTTTAGAGAATCGAAGCTTTCAAAAGTGGATGATGATTTTAATCATAACCTATTTTTTGATTAGCTTTCGTCATTTCGATAGTCCACTATAACTACGTAGTGTTAAGAGCTGAGTTTTATACATGTAACAATACGTTTGTAACCATGTCGCAGTATACCATGTTCGATTAGATAACCCAATTAAAAATATGCGTTTTGCGTATGGCGAAGCGTTTTATTTAACTTCAACCCGTAATTCAGCAAATCTTATAGAAGTTATGGTGTCTATTATTTTACTAAAAGCTATTAAAGTTATATATTATAATAAAAGTGTTGTGATGTGATTTTATGTGGATATTGTTTTATGGGACGATTTTTATCGTGTAAACTTGATATAAAATGAAATTCTTTAAAAAATAAAATTTTTAAATTTTAATAATTTTTAAAATTAAAGTTCGCGTTTTCATCTAAGGTGTTACATCAATATTCATTTTGAATGCTATCAATGATTGATAGTATAAGCAGAATCAATTATTTCGTTTTTAATTTAAACTTGCAATGAGCTATTCGTAGAACCAAATATTTCAATTTTACTAATATGTTCAACAAAATTATAGATGTCTCCCAAAAAGTCGAGTCAAGTGAAAACCGCTGAAATGCCGCTTAAGGAAAATACCGATTATGTCGAAGTTGATCCAATGTCAGATTCGTCTATCGACAAGGACTCTGGAGATGAGAAATTCACAACCGAAAGCGATGCCAATCCGGTAAAGTGTTTGTAAATGACTGCTTTAATTGTTAAGTATTTATTGTAATTTATTTAAGGTTTCCTGAGATTATCACATAATTGAAAATTAGATGATATTTATTGATAAGATAATAATATTATTATAAAAATTTTATAATATATATTGCTTGATATATAATAAATAACATGTATAATATATTAATACAGTATTTTATATATTATAATAAATTATAATATTATATAATATTATCATAATATAATTTTAATATATGTATATTAATGTAGATAAATTTATTTATCCGCATAACATTTCGGTAGGAATCAAAAAATATATTGCAGTCAGTAACATGCAGTATAAAAGAATTAAACATCAGTTATATACATGTTAATACTTCACTGGGAATTTATTCAGGTGTGCGGAATATCAGGATCTGCGTATTTGTCAAAGATGATCACCTTTTTTTGATGATCAACTTTGTTCACCTTTGTGAACAAAGTTGATCACCTTCGATGATCACCTTTCCCTCAAACTATTCGTCCGTGATAAAGTCTGCTCGTCTAACTTAATTCTCCGTGACATCAGTCGTACCCGCTTTTTTATCGACTTCCGTTCCTGTATGTATCTTCTTTCATCGCTTCTCTTTCCTAAAATCGATTACTGCCTAAGTCTTTTTGCCAATTCTTTTAAATTCATCATCCTACCCCTACAACGCATCATAAACTCCGCCATTCGAGTGCCCCTACGTCTCCGTCGCTTCGACCAGACATTCACATATCTTACCCAACTCTTCTGGCCTACCATTCACATCCGCATCCAACTCCGCCTTCTTCTCGTTACTTTTCGTCTCATCACTGTCGGCTCCCCATCGTTCATCAACCTCCCTTTCTTAGACGGCACTCGCCTTACCTTTCTATCGCTGAGTTCCCGTCATTCCGTTTTACTTTACGTTCCCAATTACTCCGAAAACTACGGTCTCCGATCCTTTTTCGTCGCCACCCATTTGTCTGGAATCAGCTACCTCTCGACGTCCTCCGCGCTTCCTCCGTTATTACATTCAAATATCTTATCAATTTCCACATTCTCGTATTATGACTTAGATTGTTTGTTGTGGTCATGTAAGCGTGCGCTGGCACGCATTTGCCACGTAAAAATAAATGTTTTTTTTTATACAAATGTGTAAAAACATGCATTAAGGTTGCACAAGGAAAGCCACAGAATATATATTTAAATTGAACGGAGACTAAATAAATTGGAATATTAATAATTTAAAATTTATTATTATATCCATGAATAGAGCATCCATAGTGGGTGTATTTTTATGTAACAAGCCTGCTGCCATTGAGTATGTACAAATGTGTGTGTCAAATAAATATCGGGGTTAAGTTTGGAGCTATTCTAAAAAATTCATATTTAATCAAAAAACTTGATCTTTTGGCAAATTGAAGATCGCGCGGACATAATTAGAGCATATAGAAATAAGAGATAATATGGCGATTGACATGAAAGAACATTTCACTGAAATACGCACAATGTGCTTAATAAATCTGTTCTAACAGTTATCTATTTGAGCAAAATTCGAAGAGGATAAGTCCGACTATATTACCGGTAAACCGTATTTTAAAATTGGTAATAGTATTACACGAAAGTATTTAATAATACCCTCGTATTATATCGCACACAGATTACTTACACTACAGGTAGCCATAGTAATATACGAATCCCTTTCCTCGACATATGTGGTTAAATATTATATATAATTTGTTGTTACACCTGCCCTGGGACACACAATGGTGTACTTGTAAATAAATCATTGTTTTCCTCATGAAGGGGCATAAACACCAGGCAGCATTCTATATATCCTCATCAGATCAAGAAATAGAACCGAATTATTCTCGCAATATTCAAAGTCGCTACGTATGCCCAGTCATCCTATGTGTGACGACAAACTTCAACAACAGTATACGCGTTTCGCTCTAACGGAGCTCATCAGTACCGTGACTTTAATAATCATCTATAGGCACCTTAACACACGCTTAAACAGTGTTTAAAGCTCGAAAAACAGAACTACTTTTAATCTGAATCATCAGAGGGAATTTAATGCCGCCTTTCGTAAGAAATACTGAACCCTTATTTACACGGCACATCCATGCACCAATATTATACTTACCGTATCTATTACAGATTCAACGAGTGCAGCGACAATTCAGCAACAACCTCTGCCTAGTGTTTAAGGATGGTCCGCACAGCAATTTGATCTGATAAAGAGCGTAAGCCTCAGTCAATTAAGCAAAATCTCGAAACCGCCTTAATTCACAATGTCACATTGGAGGCAACCGAAATGACCAGTGAGTACTTTATTTTACTGATGAGTGTTGGTACGATGTTAGTACTTTTATTCTACTGATGAGTATTTCGATGCTGAATTGGCCGTCTAGAAGTGACATGGTAACAGAAAGTCGTGAATCAAAGTCCATTCTAATAAGCAACACCATTTAGTATATATAATATATATTATATATAATATTGGCTTGATCACACAAGGTGACTTTCACATTGAAAACCAGCTACAGAATCTTTCCTTCATGACTTCCAATTTCATACATTCTGATTACTAACGGCATCATTAACACTGCCGTGTTCGTTTCGCACGCTTTATGCTACATTGTGGTAGTCAAGGGCTCATCACAAGACTGACTACAAACTCTTCTCCTTCCGAAATTCGAATCATCCAAAATTCGAGCTGTCACTCTTAGTAACTAGCTTGCGATCTTCACCGTTAGGCTACGAACCAGGATTGTCAGATTTCACACATCATATTAAACTTTTCATCATGATCTATATAAACTTTGATATCCGAGATGCTTTATTAGCTTTCTTGGCAGTATCATTTATATCTATTGTCGGGTGTACAAAGTGACTTTCTTCATGTCTTCGATTTCATTTAGGAATAGCGATTTTAGAATTTGGTCCGAACCAAAATTAAAATTAAACTGCACTCGAAGTTACAGTAAAACTGCGTATACACAATTCCGATCCTACAAGCTATTGAACATCAATGATCGTTATAAATCAAATTTGATTAAATTAAAATAATTAATTTAATTTATAATTTTTTTAATTTGTAAATTAAATTTGTTATAATTTTTTTGTCATTTTGATATCACAAAGCGGTAATAAAATACACAATGATGTTTATAAATATATTTTATTGAACACATACTGTGAACAGTATTGAGTTTGTTGAGATTGGATATCGGTTTTAAACTGCGAATATCGGTTTAGATCTAATATAGAGTTGCTTTGTAGTAATTTGCTCTGTCGAGCTTGTTGAATGCATTTAGCTTTTGTTCTTTTTCGAAACAGCGTAAAAGCAGCAATAGAGGCTTTGTTCAATGCAACCTGGTGGAATTCCCTTTGGTATCCATATCGGTGTTAAAACAGGACAGTCAATAGGTGAACATTGAACTTCCTGTGTCGCCCCTTTTTGACGAGAAACCTCTAATATTTCGTCGATGAATAGTTGTTGTTTTTTATTAGATGCTTGTTGATATATGATCATTGTTTTTTTGATTGTTGAGTTAAATGTGTGGAAGTGCTATGCGCTGATATTATGTTCATTACATCGGTGCCGGCCAAATTTAAACTATTAGCACAGCAGAATCTTTTACAATAATATGTGCAAGTCTTTCCTGTGCGAGTACACAAACATGCTTTGCATCTTGCATTAGGTCTATTGCAGGAACAACAACTGTTCAACTGTCGAGCGATAGTATTTTCACTGCTTATTGTTGATTGTGATCGATAAGAAACTGAGCGTTGTAAGAACGAACTCTCAAAGTTTCACTCTTATCCGCGAGTGTAACGAGCGAAAGTGACAGGAATAATCTGCAATGTTTTATCTCTTCAAGTTTTTTTCGTAAAACAAATTTGATAAACATTTGTGAGCATTAACTTTAACTTCTTGAATTGAGTGCATTAAAGTCTGAGTATGAATTTATGCATTTGTAGTATAAATGATAGGATGTGAAAGATAGGATGTGAAATAAAAAAATATCAGGTTAGACTTTTAAAAATATTATATTTAAAGAAACATTTGATAGAACAAATACTGTTAACATTAACTTTCAATATTTTGAGTTCCGTTGATTAATCTGAGTTTGATTGTATGCATTTGAAACATAAAACCTTCGAAATAGAAATTTTACTGCTTGCAATTGAAAAAAATCCTATTGAGTTTATTATGAACTAAATTTTGATTTAAACAAAGAATATATATTGTTGCCTGATTTCAATAGTGATGTATTATTGTCGTCTAAAAATGACATTTTATAATATTTTTTTGTTTTAAATCTATGAATATGAAACCGATCTACTAATCGGTTTCATTCAAATATCAAAATTAATACGATTAGATAGAAATAATTAAATGTGGCAACAAACGAGACAAATCCAGTTTATTCTGGCAACACTATTTCAATGTTGTAATTTTTAATTACTCATTGCTCAGAGTGTGTAAATATTTAAAATAGAACATACTAATATTGAAAAATAGAAAAACTAGTTAGAATAAAAACTTCATGTATTTTTTCTCTTATAAATTTGAACAAATATATAATAGGATTTCTCGAAAGTAGTCCAAGCTGCCGGTATTCAAGAAGATTCAATTTCTAAACTTAAACAAAACCGAAGCGAAAAAAAGGCTCGAAAGATGCTTTCTCGACTAGGTAAGTTCTTTACGTTAAGGTAATTTGACATTTTTAAAATGTTTTACGAGGGTTAAAATTGGTTCCCGGTATTGTTCGAGTTACCGTAAAGAAATCAAAAAACCTTCTATTTGTCATTCAAAATCCAGATGTTTACAAGTCTCCATGTTCTGATACGTACATTGTATTCGGAGAGGCTAAGGTATAGTACTTACTGATTTACATATAAATATTTACATATTTTATATAATTTGATTAAAAGCTTTTTATCATTTCTCTAAGAAAATAAATTACACCATATAATCAATAAAGTTCATTAATAGAGATTTGAAAGAAATTAACCAAAGATTATTTATTATGATTCAATGAGTGTATTTATTGTTGAAATTATATAATGTTGGTTCAATGATCAAAATTTCTAATAAAGCAATAAAATAAACCATTAATGACTGATTATTTTGATGAAAATCATTATTTCAGTAAAAGTATATAAAATATTATATATTTAATGATAATTATAATAATATTATATTAATGATAATTAATTACTCTTTTTTACACAGGGTGTTCTTAATATGATAAATTTACAAAAGACATTTATCATAAAGTGTTACTGTCCTTTTAAATTAGAAATGTATTGGTTATTGACTTTAAAGATTATTTATGCTTTCTAACATTTTAAGATATCTGTATTTAAATATGAATGCTATAATCATAGCACTTATAACATTCTGTGATTTTAACAATCTACACTATTTTTATAAATGCTAGCTGAGCCTCTATTATTATTCTAACAATGAGGCTTAAGTTATGCTAGTTGAGCCTCTATTAAATAATTATTCCTCTAAATATTGTCAATTGTCAAAATGTTGTTAAAAATTTATAAAATTTTTAAATTGTCATGAACAGACAACGGTATACAACATTTTTTAATAAAAAAAATGTTATTAAAAATTTATTTTTATTTTGATACAAAACTTCATTGATTACTCTAACATCTAACTCAAGTTTAACAAGTTTGTTGACCTTGTGTTAAATATTACGACTATTTAAACTGCCGATTTTCATATAAGTTTCAAAATTATTTTAGACAACTTCATGGGTTAGAAGTTGTCTAAAATAAGTTGTCTAAGAAGTTAAAACTTCTTAGACTATGAGAAGACCTTGTTTTATCAACAATGCTAAAAGAAATCAAGTATTAGCACTGAATCCAGATATATGGTTTATCTGTCATAGATATGACACAAAATATAGAGATATTGTCGGATTGTTTCCTTAAAATTCTTAACTATACAGAAAAAAGCTTTAGCTTCTTATTCATAACGTTCTAAACGTTATGAATAAGAAGCTTTGTCTTTAAATAAAATAATTCCAAAAATTTAAAAATGAAATAATGCTATTTTGTAAACATTTTAAGATTCTATGACGTAAATAACTTGATATTTTAATTTTTAAAATTAAAAAATATAATTGATAGCTTTATTAAACTGTTTTTCGATTAGAACACGGCTGAAAGAAAGTCAAGCTTTACTTTTGTCCGATTTAGTTTGTCAATAGGTTTGTCAATTTCGGACTGCGACAGCTTTATTGAATAAAAACATTCGAAGACAAGATTTGTTGTGAAAATACAATTGTATATAATTATTTTGCCGTGTATTAAAATTAGGATTAGGCAGGATTGAATGTGAAATCCATTTAATTAGACACCCAACATCAAGCGGAGTTTTGTATATCTGAGCACTCCTTAATTTTCTTGATAAAAAGCTGGAGAAATGTATAGGTCCGTTGTTAATTGTATCATTTTGAGTGGCAACTTATCAAAATTTAAGCGAAAGCTTTCGGTTATAGCGAGTGAAATTAATTGCATATCAACTCAGATCACGTGCTGTATATATTATTTATTGATAAAGAATTATTGGAGGTGGATCAACGACAAGATGAAAATTTTCATTTGATATTTCGCTAACCTTTTTTGCATCTTCAGAAAATTTCAATTTTCAAAAAAATTGAACTTTTCTTTGAATTGCATTTCTTTCCCCAATAATTCTTTATTGGAGTAAGAAATGTATTATATATAATTATATATAATAATATATATTATATTATAATATATTATTTAATAATTAAAATGTTAATTTTTATTATTAAATTCGTGTTACTACATTTTACTTTCAAGTTTCTTCTAACTTTGTGTATTTCTATTTAATTTTGTTAATATTTAAGTTTTTCACTGATGATGCTCATGCATTAAGCGAAAATTTTAATAAAGATTCTACCAGTGTGTTCAGCTCATTAATATATATTAATATTTGCTAAATTTTAGCCAAATATTAGCAATAATAAAAATATTGCATTATTTTGTAAAAATTACAATTTTAAAATTTAAATTACAATTCCAAATAACACGTTAGCGAAATATCCAAAAAATCGCCCTTTTCTTTGATCAAGCTCCAGTAATTCTTTATCAATAATGAATCATTATCAACTATTTAAAAATTATTAGTTTGCTTAATACGTTTGAACAAATGATTCCTTCATAAAAAAGAATCGTTAATTTTTTCATTTTATTTTTCACGTTATTGTTTCAATTTTTGTATTCTTTCATATGCAACAACAATTCGAAGTAAGACGATAACTCCCTTTAACGTCATCTTGCTTACATCTAATAACAATGAAGTATCACTTACCAATTTCTTTGATTTGTTTTCAAAATGTGTTACAAAAGACCAACGCCAAGTCATTATGAAGCTTGTATATTGTAACAAAATTCCAGCAATTTGGATACACAAATATAATAGACAACATATAATTTTATATCAATATGATATTATTATCATATAATATAACAATAGTTTTTTAAAATGAAATTATTAAGTATAATATGTAATATTATAATATATAATATTATGACATATAATATGTAACGATATGTAGCATATATAAAATATAACGAATAATATGTTACACACTGGCGTATTCAATTAATTGTATATTTAATATCGATATGCTTATTAGATCAAAAATGGATCTATAAACGTAGGGTTAACATCTAAAATATTAACCTAAAATATGACTAAATATCGAAAATATTTTATTATTTTTGAGCGGAAGTAATTTAAGTTCTACTTATAGGTCAAGGTCAGGAATAACTTGCCTACGTGATATGCACATATGAACTTGTGCATATAAAAAATTCTACGTTTCTTTCATTGCATTATCAAATAAGTTGTTTGTTTAGATCGAAGATCTATCTCAACAGCCTGCAATGAAAGCTGCGGAACGTCTAAAATCGGCTATACTTGCTGATAAATCTGCTGCTGTGCCAGACACAGCAGCAGAAACTCCTATCGAATCACTAGTAGCTGCAGAGCAGGTATGACATTTGTGATTCGTGTTTGCATTAAGGGTTTTGTAGGAAGAAGCTGCTGCACTTGTTGAAGAAGCTGAAGAATCCGATTCGGAACAAGATAGTACTGGAATAGAAGAAAAAGATATAGAAATGGTTATGAATCAGGCTAATGTTAGTCGATCTAAAGCGATCAAAACTCTACGTAAGAAGGATTTGGATGTTGTGGATGCCATTATGGTAATTTACTTTTAAAATCCAACTTTTATTTTAAATCTTTGATATTTTAGGAGTTGACCATATAGAGAGAGCTTAGAATAATCAGTGAATACGAGCCAGACTTTTCTCAATAAATTTTAAAATTCGTTGCTTACTTTATTTTGAACAAAATTAGGATAAGTTACAATTCATTTTTCTTTAAAGATGAGCCTCTTATTTATAATTTTGTAAAGTATTTACAAAACCTTGAAAGGCTATTCCTTTTTGAAATTTTTCAAACTTTGATTCTGCGAAAGGGTTAATTCTCTATAAAGATCAGTGTTCATATGCAGTTTGAAGTGAACAATCGAAGTTGCTTAGTCGAATTATTTACAACTTTTTGTAAATAATTTGAAATACTTTTTGAAAATATCATCAAATTAAATTGATGGCTTCATTATAATTGGTAGCTTTAGTATAATTGACAGATTTTACCAAAATCCGAGTTTTTTTATTATAACTAAACTATTGCCACAGATAAAGGGTCTTGTAGTTTCCTTACAACATAACGAACCTTATAATAAATGAAGGTTTCCTTCTCATCTAGAAAATTAATTGGAACTGTCAGATTCGGCTCTTTTCCAAATTACCAAAACTTAAAATCCTTGCAATAAATGAAGGTTTCCTTCTCATCTTGAAAAATTAATTGGATTAATTAAAAATTAATTAATCAGATTTGGCCGTTTATAATGGCTTACTGGTACTTCCGTTAAATTGAAATGAAATACTCAACTGTTTCGAAGCGAAAAGCTGAATTTGCATATCAAAGATTTTTCAATTTTGTGAGGAGGGTTCTATTATTTTTACTTCAGCTTTAGGTAAATTTGATAGAACCCAAAGGTTTGCAAAACAACTAGAAACCTGAGCTGTACTGGCAACCGTGCAATCCGCTTGCAAGATCTTTGTCGGTCTAAACTAGCGATATCGATTAGCTAAAATGATATCAAAAATTGACATTGTCGGTTCAAAATAACATTCAATTTATATGTATCTACTAGGAATTCAATAATAATGACTTTGATCTATAGCTTGCAATTTACTATTTAGACCAACAGACTTCGGGTCTGTATCTCAAACTACATCGGATCTGTATCTTGGCCGGATTCTCAATATAGTACATACCATTAATAATAGATGGAGATAGTAAGAGATAATCAAACGGAATAATGATATCGAACTCAAGAATAAAATTTTCGAAACGTTCACCAAGAAAATAATCCTGTGTAATCAGCAACACCGAGAATAACCTTTAATTCTTATACGTTAAGTATAAAGATTAAATAATACTAAATATTAAATATTATTAATATATTAATAAATAATACGTAATACTCTATCATTTCATATGACAAATCTAGACTCTTTATTTACAAATTTAAGAATTTTCAATTTTAGACGGAGGGCTCTGTATGGTTTAACTTCATATTTAGATAATCGGGTTGAACGTGAGCGTCTGCGAAGCAAGTGGAAGAATTGAGCTTTATGAGTCATAAAACCATGAACTAATTGCTCATAAAGGCAAGCCGTCACCCATACAGAATGTGATAACGACTTAAATGCATACAATCCGCTTGACATCATTCTTCTTCGAATCTATATTTATTTCTTTGCTTATTCCAGGATAAAATATGTTTCGTCAGTATCTAGGGGTATGTTAACGACGAAAATAATATATCTTGCCCGGTGAGCTGATTTACTAATAGAAATTACAATAATGTCGACAGACAAATTATCCTTACAAGATTTTACATCATCGATCCGTTTTTTCTACTTTCTAACTAACTGAGGGAAAACATTTCATAGCTACATTAGCACAAGCATGATTGATACCTCTAATTCCTGCATTCTTTGTCTGTGTAACTTTACCTTCAATTCCAGTAAATTTCAGTTGAAGGCTGTCGTTATATACTTTCAGGGGTTTTATGAAACTTTCTCCGTAGACTTGATTTCGGTAGCATCGCAATAAAAAACAAACAACTGATTTTGCCAAAAAACTTAGGAACAATTTCAATAACCACACTTTGACAAAGACTGGACATCTCTGGATAAATTATCAAATGCTCCATTCCATATTGCAAAGGTAACACGGGCTGAGTAACATATTAGAAATAGAAGGATTCATGACATCAGCAGAGTACGTTTCCAACTCATATACATATCTTTAATTACACCAGATTATCGCCAGACATTCATAACACTTACCGCCTTCTATGACACAGATTCAACTCTTCTAAACGGCCGTTGCTTCATTGCATATCTTCTAGTTTATGTGCCATCTAACGAGCGGAACAAGCCGATCCCAAACTGTCTTACTAGAATGCATAGAAGATATTGAATCCCTAGTTCTTTCCAAGAAATCGCAATGTATGTTCGCAAATCACAATTTCTATATTCCAAGTTCTTTTCTCAAGTTTCTTCAAAGTCAATATTAATATTAATGACTTTATTAGTTAAAATCATAGTTTTAGAGATCCTTCAAACGGCCCATAAAAATGTTAGTTTTTCAATA
This sequence comes from Pomphorhynchus laevis, assembly GCA_012934845.2. Lineage (NCBI taxonomy): Eukaryota > Metazoa > Acanthocephala > Palaeacanthocephala > Echinorhynchida > Pomphorhynchidae > Pomphorhynchus > Pomphorhynchus laevis. Next base: position 103,826 of record WNNJ02003115.1, read on the forward strand.
GCACATAATGTACAAATAATGCAAATATGTCCTTGCTGCCTAATTCCACCGACTATTGATAATACAGCAGGAACGATTTTACGGTCGTCTACCAATTCGATTCATTGTATTTGGCGAGTTTTATCTTATAATACAATAGACATCTACCTTTTGAATTTTGTTGCTGACAATTTGATCGAAACTGCAGAGGACATGTGAAAGTGCCGGATCAATTCGATTCAATGTATTCTCCTAATGTATTTTATGTTCTATAAAAGCTGACGTTATTGGTAACTCTAATCGCTTCTAAAGTTTAACCAGAATCGACGGGTAAGTAAGCTAACGATGTTGAGTGACATTTACAATAAACTCAGGTAAGTCTTAACAAATAGCTATTTATGTCGATTAGCTCTAAGTTCTGAAAGTTAAGGTCAGGCCAGATAACATCAAGGCAAATTAACATAATAGCGAGGTAGTGAGAAGGCTCACCAAACGACAATAAATATACAAGTTAAAAATAACATCACAGTTACCATCTTGCAAATATTTGATTCGAAATGTTTCTGAAAAGGCCACCTCAAAATTAGCTGAACAGCAGATAATTGCAAGATGTTATTCTTGTTATCAAAAGTGATTACGACATGGCAACTGAGCTCCCCATGACGAAAGTTAATAATCTTGGTTTAACTTATGTTTATTCCTATAGTGTTTGACGTACAATAAGCTTCCCAGTATTTAAGAGCAAATTGGATCTAGCAGATAGATTCAGAGACTATAAGGTTTGTGTATATAAATATGTGAACGGAACTACTTCCTAAACGCAAATATCCTGTTTAATCACTTATAAATAAAGAAGATATTCAATAGAGTGAAATAATATCTCCGTAGAACTTTGTCTTTCTGTTTGATCAATTCTGGTACTCATTTAAAAATTCGAAGGACGTTATATACCAACACTTTATCGATTTCATGAACCAATCATTAAGTTACTTTACATGCATTCAACAAGTTTGGGTGATTTACTACACTGTTGGCTTTATATAGTACTTTCATGAACTTAGTGTGATGATGACCAGAAATATTCGTGTTAAACAACCAAAGCAAACTCGATTTATTAATATTTAAATAAATTATCTAATAATGTTGTCTATAAAATATTATCTAATATTACCTCTCGATTTTCTAACAATATTAATTTTTTATTAATGATACTATTACAAAATCAAGAAATTATCCTCAGACGGTTCAAATATTCAATGGAAAATTGTAAAAATCATTAATACCATCGACTCCGATCTACAGGTTGGTATGCGACTTGTAGAACTATAAGTTTGAATACTATTTTTAGTCCCACAGTGTTCCTTGGATTGTATTGTCACATATACCAATTTCGTTATAAATGTAAAAGTATTGATTGTTGATCTCCTATATATTATTTATATTTGAGGCTCGTATCGGTAGTATTTTTCGTAGCTATGCGCTTTAATTTCTACTATAATAGTAGCAATTTCTACTATTTCACCGAATGTCTACATTACAACGGAAAAAGTTGCTTACTCTATAACTTAAATCCGTTCGTTATATTTAGCCCGCTTTCTATCATTATACTTGAGTGCGATTTACTTTTGCATTCGACGGAGCCAATGCATTAAATACGTTTACGTCCAGAAAGGACCAGTCCGTCAAATGAACATAATGTGCATTATTAAGCACTGGTTGTTAATACTGTTAATAATGCGGTTTATTATTTGAGATTAATAAGTTTATACATTGCATATTATATATTACATAAATATTAATATATTAATACTTATTACTATTATATTACCATATCAAACAGAATATAAATCGCATATTTCTATTATATATACATTTAAGTAATGACATTACGAGTATTTTATTTCTCAATTTTTTATGAAAACAGCAGTTAGCTGCTGAAACTTTAACATTAAAATAAATAATTCGACTTCACTTCCTTAATTAATCAGTAATTTATATAATAAATTGTATGATAATTTATTAATTATAAATATAATAAATACAATAAATATATTATTAAGAATAAATTTATTATTAATTATTCTTAAAATCTTATTAATATAAGAATAAATTTATTATTAATTATTCTTAAAATCTTCAAAATGTAGATGTGAATTCACCTTTAAATTTATGAAACAATTTAATTAGAACCTAGCAGTTGTGATAATTTCAAACGCATTCAATTTTGTTGAATTCGTTTGAAAGATATAAGAAGATATAAATTAATAATTCTATGCTATGAAGACTCATGCAAGACAAGCGCTTATAAGTGTGCAAATTTTAAAAAATGTATTAAATTTATGTCTCAAATGTATTAAATTTATATTTTATCAATTTATATTTTGCATGCCATAGATCAATCATAAAACTAAAATAAATAAAGCAATAGATACAAAAATAAATTTAGAGTTCTAAAGAATATGAGAAACGCGATATGTAATTGTATGCTAGGGAGACTCTTGCAAGACAAGCGCTTAGAAGTGTGCAAATTTTATAAGATGAATATAAATTTTATAGATGCAGTTGCTCGAATTAAAATTCATGCGAAGAAGCCTCAGGTTTCTAAAGTTTTGACATGATCTTCAGTATTTTTTATTAACTGTTAATTGCTAATTTACTTTATCACTGAAATTCTCAAGTAAATAATTATAGATTTTGAATTATTTAATACTTTAAGCAAATTTACAGAGTTAGTTTTACAGAGTTAGTTTTAACAGCTAAAATATTTTATTGTAAGCCTGAAATCGATGCTAAAGATTGAAAATGAGAATTGCTAGTTGTTTTGAAAATTCTATGATTTGTGTAGAGCTGAAAAAAGCATAAATCAGGAATGCTCTAGTTTTTATCTAAAAATGGAAAACCAGGAACATGTGTTCCCTCATGATGTGCGTTTTGTATCACCTCATTTACATATTGCTACCCTATTTTCAAGATTTTGCTCTACATTACCATGATTAGGAATTTATAAGATTATCTTCCTTATAAGTTAGTTATCAAAAAATTCTATAATGTTCATATATATGCTGAAATTCTTACAAAACTGGTATCACTCACAGAATAGTTGTGATTTTTAATACAAACATTGCTTTTTATTTAATTCTAGAAGAAAATGTTATGTTGATAGCGGTTAGAATATTTTACAATTTACTTATCATTTTGTTTTGTAGTAAATTCAACTTAATATGGTTGTGACATTATATTCGTAGTTATATTCGTTAAAATTAGACAAAACAATTTTCTACTTAAATTTATTCATCTGTCGTTATATTATTTCATCGAATATTATTTCAAATATTATTTCATCGAATTTAAGCAAATTTATTCATTTTTAAATTAGGAATAATAAATGATTACAACGTTTTCGAATGATTGATTTTTTATTATTTAATTATTTAGTTTTGATTTAGCATTTATGTTTGTTTATTTTATAATTATATTAAAGACGTAAAATCAGTTAGCTGATTTGATGATAATGATGCTATCGTCAAAAGCTTGCAGAATTTTTTATTTTAACTTGTAACAATTAGCATCCAAAATTAACTTTTATTTTAAACTGACTTTTTCAAAATGACTTTTATTTTAAATTTCAGTTTTTTATCTTGATTTAAATTATAGAAAATCTAAAAACAATTATTTATTTTATTATTTAATAATTACTTTTTGATTTAGCATTATTATGTTTTGGTTATTTTATAATTATATTAAATACGTAGACTCAGTTAGCTGATTTGATTTATAAAAGTATTTAATCTTTATATAGTATATATAAAGATTAAAAAAGTATATATAAAGATTATAATATATATATTCATGTTGGGAATCATGTTTGATTCCCAACATGAAAATTATAAATAAAAATTTTATAAATTTGAATTTAATAAATTAAATATATAAACATTAGTTCGGGTAATATCCCGAACATATTTGATCTCGAACATCACTATGCAAGGAATTTGCATGTAGAATATGAGGTGTCCTTTTCGTAATAATAAACCCTCGGATATTTTTATAAACGTACTCCCTTCACACGTTTATAAATATCTGAAATTCTATTCTAATATATATTTGTTTAGGTGAGAGCGACAGCATCATAGAATATATTTTCTATTAAATTGCAAGAACAATCTTATACGGACATCAATTATCGTATTTTTTGTATAGGGAACAATAATAATTTTGATTTAAACAATTAAGTAATTTGATTGACGAACATTAACAAACGTTTTATTTGTTATTCAATCGTATCGAAATGTTTTATTTATCCTTTATGAAAAGCTCTTTAATGATCACATATGATTTTTAAATAATAATTATTAATTCAAATTTATTATTTGAACTTTAAAAGTAACTTACTTTGATTCGTTTGTTAAATTTCGAATTTTTGAGAAGGATCAATAAAAACACAAACTTATTTTCATGTTTTTCTTGAAGGTTGCAGGCATAATCAGAAAGGTAAAGCACAATTTGTTCGTTAATCATTGATAAAATGTTTATTATGTTGTAAAACTGTTCAATGCTGTAATAATTAGAATTTACAAAGTTTTTAGTAAGTGATATCTTTCAGGGCTTAATTTAGAAATTTAATTCCACAAATATAAATGGTCTCATTTTGGATGTTGCCTCCAGATTCGTTAACCCAATATATAATCGGCATCACTCTTCTTCTTTTTCTTCAGCGTTTGTTTAGCTTCCTTACGGAGTCCGCTTTTTCCACTGTCACGCCAATGGGCCTTATTGATTGTTGGTGTTCGTTTGCGCGAAGAATGCGGCCGTAGCATTGTAGTCGCCTTTCGCGAAATTCATTGAGACACAATTTCATACTGTTGATGTGACGGTTTTGTTTTACGACTGGCTTGTCAAGAAGTCCATCGTCAACCCTCTTCCTTTCTCAGCACAGGCTAGGAACCGGCCATGGCGTAGATTTAAAAAAGGCAATGGCTGAGATATAATCAGTAATGCCAGATATAATCGGACATCACTGATTATATTAACTCGACAGTTAATAGATATACTCAGTCAATTCAATTAATTTCGTAAATGCGATTTGTAAAGTACGATAAGCGGCAGTGGTACGACTCTTTAAAAATTAGACAAAACAGCAGTAAATTAGCTGCTGTTTCTACAATCTACATCGATTTAAATGACCATTTAATTTTTTTGCTATTTTTTATAAGAAGTTCGTTTTTCAGTACTTTTGTAATCCAAAATTAATTATTTTTAAGATTTAATAAAAATAACTTTTTTGTTTCATCCGACTTGCTCTCTTTGATACTTATTTTTTCACTGTTAGAACCTTACAAAGCTAGCTTCCCATAATTTGCATTGTTGGGAGCCGAATTGTTCTACCAGTAGTTGTCATGGTAAATTCTTGATTGAATAACTTTCAGTTTGGAAGCATAAAAATATTTTTAATGTTTAAAATTAAGCGAATTCTATTTGTTTTAACGTTATAGCTTCTGCACTCATTTTACTGCATTTTATTGTCTATTTCATTAATTGCAGCAATGTATATTTTTTTATAAAAAAGAACGGAATAAAAAAATCGGTGTGTGGTGAATTCGAATTGCGAATATTAGTTACCGCCCACACCAAATATAAAACACATCAATTGTGTAATTTGGTATATAAGCCAAATATAAACCAGCATTTCGGCGACAAGGAATCAGCAGAAGCAGTTAAAGGACCGAAACACGAAATGTAGGCGTGGGCTCACTGTTGATGAGGTCCACCCACGCTGATTGTAGTGTACAGTGATGCTGATAGGATTCAAACAACCACACGAGGATAATATCAAACCGACCAGTTAAGAATAACGGCTCGTGTATGCAATATTCACAATAGTAAAAAGACAGCTTGCGGTTTACTGTCCAGTGAAAATTTCGTATGAGAACGGAATAAAAAATCGGTGTGTGGTGAATTCGAATTGCGAATATTAGTTACCGCCCACACCAAATATAGAACACATCAATTGTGTAATTTGGTGTTTAAGCCAAATAAACCAGCATTTCAGCGACAAGGAATCAGCAGAAGCAGTTAAAGGACCGAAACACGAAATGTAGGCGTGGGCTCACTGCTGATGAGGTCCACCCACGCTGATTGTAGTGTACAGTGATGCTGATAGGATTCAAACAACCACACGAGGATAATATCAAACCGACCAGTTAAGAATAACGGCTCGTGTATGCAATATTCACAATAGTAAAAAGACAGCTTGCGGTTTACTGTCCAGTGAAAATTTCGTATGAGAACGGAATAAAAAATCGGTGTGTAGTGAATTCGAATTGCGAATATTAGTTACCGCCCACACCAAATATAGAACACATTAATTGTGTAATTTGGTTTATAAGCCAAATAAACCAGCATTTCGGCGACAAGGAATCAGCAGAAGCAGTTAAAGGACCGAAACACGAAATGTAGGCGTGGGCTCACTGCTGATGAGGTACACCCACGCTGATTGTAGTGTACAGTGATGCTGATAGGATTCAAACAACCACACGAGGATAATATCAAACCGACCAGTTAAGAATAACGGCTCGTGTATGCAATATTCACAATAGTAAAAAGACAGCTTGCGGTTTACTGTCCAGTGAAAATTTCGTATGAGAACGGAATAAAAAATCGGTGTGTAGTGAATTCGAATTGCGAATATTAGTTACCGCCCACACCAAATATAGAACACATTAATTGTGTAATTTGGTTTATAAGCCAAATAAACCAGCATTTCGGCGACAAGGAATCAGCAGAAGCAGTTAAAGGACCGAAACACGAAATGTAGGCGTGGGCTCACTGCTTATGAGGTCCACCCACGCTGATTGTAGTGTACAGTGATGCTGATAGGATTCAAACAACCACACGAGGATAATATCAAACCGACCAGTTAAGAATAACGGCTCGTGTATGCAATATTCACAATAGTAAAAAGACAGCTTGCGGTTTACTGTCCAGTGAAAATTTCGTATGAGAACGGAATAAAAAATCGGTGTGTAGTGAATTCGAATTGCGAATATTAGTTACCGCCCACACCAAATATAGAACACATTAATTGTGTAATTTGGTTTATAAGCCAAATAAACCAGCATTTCGGCGACAAGGAATCAGCAGAAGCAGTTAAAGGACCGAAACACGAAATGTAGGCGTGGGCTCACTGCTGATGAGGTCCACCCACGCTGATTGTAGTGTACAGTGATGCTGATAGGATTCAAACAACCACACGAGGATAATATCAAACCGACCAGTTAAGAATAACGGCTCGTGTATGCAATATTCACAATAGTATATTTTTTCTTGCAAGTCCAGTTTGTTTAGTTTATAATTCAAAATATGTTTTTTAACTGAAGACAATTATTTAGTTAAATTGCCAATAGCATACTTCAATCCATCCGCTAAGAATGTAAAACACTTAGTTATTCGTCACACTGATGGTTTTGAACCAAAGATTATTATTGACATAAAAAAAACATTCTTTTCGTTTTTGTCATTTATGCTTTATTTATTTCATCACAAATATTCACTTTTCTTATTCGCTTGGTTATCTTATGTGCTCAATATACAAATACAATATATACCTTTAAAGCTCTTCTGGAAAATATTTTACGTTGGAGATTATTTAAATAATAATTTTTAAAAATTACTACATTTTGTCTTTAAATTTACTACATTTTATTATTTCTGTCTACCTGATGTTTGCATAATCAATTCTAGATGCCCAACATCATATCTAACAATGTAACAGCTATAACTTTCAAAATCTATGATAATAAATGTAGTTGCATTTCATATTTTAATTAATAAAACCTATTTTTACAATTTATATTCAAATTTACTAAGCTTTTACTTTGCTAAGCTATTTATTAATAAGCTATATCCTTTACTATGGTATTTACTAATTCGATCACACAATATCATATTTATATGATATTAAAATACTTGTTTTGCTAACAAATATATAAGAAAATATTTTGTTTTGTGTCAGTATATTATATTTTGTGTCAATTTACTAATCCAGCACTCCACGTTAGCTGTGCCATCATAAAAAGAAACCAAATCCATTATGCTCATTCTGATCATCATGCCGAAATAGCTTGTTGCAAATGAACGAGTTTTATTTTTATTTAGTGATTTTGCCAAAAAAAACTTTTCCTTATATAACAAAATATGCCAGAATAATATAACAAAATATTTAACAAGATAAGCTAATAGAACGAAATATTTATTTTGATTAATAAACCCTATTTTTACAAGTTATATTCAAATTTACTAATCTATTACTTTAAGTTTTTTATTAATAAGATATAGTGTTTGCCAAGCTATTTATTAAGTCGATCACACGATTTCATATTTATATTATATTACCTATATATTTGTAGAAAAATAGTTGTTTTGCTAATAATAAGTATACGAGAATATATGTTGTTTAAGATAATAAAAAAATAACTGGTGTATTTAAAAATGTTTTTGTAATTAATAGAAACAAATCACGATTGCGCGACTTTAAATGTTCGATTGCGAGTCCATCATTTGTGTAAATGTTGTGTTATTATTTTTACGGTAAAATGTATGAGAATTTATAGTTCGTAATACCGTCTAAACTTGAATTTCGAAAAATCTTCTATTTGTCAATATATACAGTAATAGTATATATATTATACAATAAAGTGTCGTTTATACTTACTTTAGTCGATTATTTTTTATATAAAAAAATAACTTTTGTATGTAAATTATCGTAAAATATTGTTATTTATTATTGTTAATCTGAGACGAGTTATAGATTGAAGTCAATTCAGTAAATACAATTTCATCAACAAAAGTTAAGAGTTTGAGAGCGTAATTTAAGTTAGAATTTATTTAAGAATTAAATAATTATTTTTTTGTTAAAAATATTGCCCTGATCAATAATACCTTTAACATATAGTTATATTGTCTATAGTCTTAGTAAGGTCACTGTTTTTATAAACGCTGATAATATCGGTAATCATTTCAATTTGATAATTAATATGTTCGCGGCCATTTTTAATTCCCAACCAATGTATAAATTCATCTATTGTCGGTACTGCTTTAGAAATGAGTTTGTATAACAAGTTAATCAAATATCTTTGATGTTTTCCTAGTGTAGACATATACGACGTGTAGAAAAGTTCACTTTCGCTAGTGTCACTGAAATTGATTTTCTCCTCGTCACTCATTGACTGTAATATATTCTGACACGATGACAATTGATGATGTTGATTTTGTACACAATATTTAATAATCATTGAATTAATATACGTTAATCCAAATTTGCTAATCCGGTTCAAACTCACATATTCCCATATAATCATGGATGTATTATGGCATGTAAAATTGATCAACATATCTTCAATGTAACTATAATGCTCATGATCTGTTTGCTTGGCTTCGAGTAAATTATTAATCTTTGAATTTATTTGACCTGATCCAATTGTACTTGGATCATAAAAGTTGATGACTCTAGAAAATAATATTTTTTTACTGTAAATTTACAGATAATTTGTATTATGTGTAAACTAACTTTGAAGCTTAACTTACTGTCCACTTCAAAGTTATTGTTCTAAATAAAAATACCGTGTGCTTATCGTTCCACAATTAATTGCATTCAAATAAGTATAGGTGACGGAATTACACTTGGGAAGCAAATTTTAAATGGTGACACACATTGATCGCATCACAATGCTAGAGATACGCACGCAAGCCGCAACACATATTCGACAGAATGTTTGTAAATCATATTCACTTAAAAGTAATACTGGAAAGCCAACTTGTACGGACTCGCAATATGTGCCGCCGATTAGTAAAGACTCGTGCACCTTTCGTTTTGGCGCATTTAACATTTTTTTAACATTTGACGGAACATTTGCAGCATAAAAATTGGAGAAAATTGTATTTGATTAAGAGTAATGGTATTATTGGCATTTGCTAATTAAACTGATTTAAATTTGAATTCACGCAAAAAATCAATATAAGGAATATAATTTAATATAATTTAATATAATTTAATTTTACATTTTTGAAATCTCCAATATTTTTAGTTCTACTAAACTTATTGTTTTACACAACATCCATTTTGACATGATCAAATTTGTATCAATAAAAATAAGAAATATATATTTACACACCACATTTACTCCATTAAAATCACCTTAATAGCTTTATTATCTCCCTTGTATCCATATTAATTCATCCTTAATCGTTATTTTCCTCATTTACACACTTTTTTAAATTTCGAAAAGACTGAAAGTTTAATGTCTGGTAAATTGAATTTGAATGAGGATTGCGACAGTGTAATAACATTTAAATTAGAAGAAAGATGGCAAAAGCCAACGCAAAATTTATTGAATTGAATATTTCGATGCCTAACTGGCATCATCTTCAGCAATTGTAAGTAGTTAATCGAGATAACCAGGTAGTTTAAACTGTCTTGTTATCTCAATTAACTACTTACAATGGCTGAAGATGATGCCAGCTAGGCATCGAAATATTCAATTCAATAAATTTTGCGTTGGCTTTTGTCATCTTTCTTCAAATTTAAAGTCTGCTAGTTTTCACTTTATAAAAACGCAAATAATTTGATTTTTTCTATAATTAACGTGAAACTTTGATGTATCTGAGTGTATAAAAAGTTTAATTTAAAAGTTAAATTTGAATTAAATTTAGCTTTAAATTTAACTATAAGGAATTTTAGTGTATAAAACGCTCTTTGATTGTAAAAATTGGACTTTGATTCTTTATAAATGATTCAAATAGCCCACAATGCATAGTCAATTTTAAATTTTTTTGATATTTTGAAGATTTTTATATTTTATAATTTTAGTGTTTAACCTTATTTTAACCCTCACAAATTATATCAAATAATCGACTAATCCAGTCGTTAAATCACCTTAACCAAAAATAATGTTATAGGAACTATAATTCCTGTAGCAGTTTATGATAATTTAGTTTCTGATGATGTAAGCAGAGTTATTAAGTACAAAATAATGTAATATTACAAAAAATAATAATATAATTTTTTTTACAAAAATAAAATATCAGCGAATATATGCTCGTGAATACCAGTTTTGAAGTCAGCGTTGATGGTACTCTTATTCTCGGTGTACCACTCGAAAGTGAAACATATATACATATATGTGGAATATATATACATATATACATTCGCCTGGAATGTCTCCGTCGCTTCGACCACACATCCACATATTTTGCCCAACTCTCCTGGCCCACCATCCACATCCGCATCAAACTCCGCCTTCTTCTCGTTACCTTTCGTCTCATCGCTGTCGGCTCCCCATCGTTCATCAACGTTCCTTTCTTAGACGATACTCGCCCCACCTCGCTATCGCTTCGTTCCTGTCATACCCTCTTACTCCACGTTCTTAATTACTCCAACAACTACGGTCTCCGATCCTTTCCTCGTCGCCGCCTCACTCGCCTGGAATCAACTCCCTCTCGACGTCCGCCGCGCTCCCTCCTTTATCAAATTCAAACATTTCCTCCGTTCACACCTTCTTGACACCTGATTCACAGTCTTGTTTTGTTGTGGTCATGTAAGCGTGCGCTGGCACGCATTTGCCTTTGTTAAAATAAATCCTTTTTTATACATAAAGTACTTTTTATAATATTTATTATAAAAAGTAATTTTTATCATTTCAAATCAATTACAAAAATATGTTCAATGTAAAAGTATTCGCATTGAACATATCATTAGTAAAATGGACA